>JACYXH010000182.1:0-47500 GCA_026745465.1 Lota lota
GCCGCTGTTGAAATTCTTTCTCCTCTCTCGCTCTCTCTTTCTCTCTTCTCCATCTATGTATCTACCTCTCTCTATCTATTATCTCTCGCTCTCCGGTGGTCTGGTCTTGTTTCTTTTGGCGGTCTGTGTCTCTCCTTCCCTGTCCTTATATAGGTTTCCTCTGCCCTGTGCCAGCTAGGTTGACAGTTGCCTGCAGGGAGGTGAACCAGTGCTGTCCACACGTACACGGAGCCATCGCTAGACTGTAAACCTGACTGCATGTCTGGCTGTATGAGCGGTTGTTGTGTCATGTGCACGGCGATAAGGCTCTTGTGATGTCCTTGTAGTTTAATTCTGAGTTAGTTTTACTGAACAGTTGAAAGCCGTTCGTTGTACTGCAGTTCTTGTGTGCTTTTGTGTTTCTGCCTTATTTCCCAACCTTTGCCCACACAAAGTCACATGTGAACACACAAGTCTTAATTCTCTCTCTCTATATCTCTTTCTCTCTCTCTAGCTCTCTCTCTCTCTCTGGCTTTTAATTGGCTCATCTTCTGTTGTACCTATTTGTTTATCCTTGATCTGTAGGCATGTACACACAAACAAACACACAGTCTGCAATACACACAAATATAACGTCATAGCGTCATAGTCATTTTATTTTCCTTTTGTTTTGTGATCCTGTGTGTTTTTCTGTGAATATTCAGTTACCATTGTGTAAAAATGTCCCACTTGCCCTCACCCGCCCACTCAAATAAAAAAACACCCGCACTGCCGCCCCCTTCCCATTCCCCCCCCCCCTCTACCCACCCCCCTCCACGCTCCCTCCTTTTTCCCAGAGTAAGGGGAGGTCGGAAGGCTTAAGGACAAAATCAATGGTTTGAATAGCAGGCAGATCACATTTCCTCTCCGGCTGGGCTTCTTAAAATGCGTTTTTTTTATGTGAACTGTGTGAGCGAGAACAGTGGTGTTTAATTCGCCCCAACTAGTCCTATACACACGTATACACATTCATGTTTTAGTCCAGACATTTTACAGCACTGAGCCACCGGTTAGGAACAAAATAGGAATTTCGGTGAAGCACTTCCTTAGAATAAAATGGTTTGGCCCGCACAGTTGCTCGGAAATACATCGGTGCTTCGGACTTGTTAAGAAAGTAAGTACTGAAATGCGAATGGCTGCGGCAGCCGTCGTCCTGTTCTGAAGTGCAGCGTGGACGTTAAAATAGACGTTTCGTTCCATCATACAGCTCGAGGACTAGGTCGTCCGCTGTCGCAAAAGCAGGGACTATTAAGTAGTGACGGACGTGACGGACGTGTCCAACATCCCATGGACGTTGGACGCAAGTCACTGGTGTTGCTTTTTCTCAACTAAATTGTATTTTTATAGCCCTTCATCACAGTTAAAGTCTCAAGGGGCATTTCTTTTATGACAAGTGATACACGCGTCTCCACCCTTCATAAATTCGTTCCTGCTGGTTAGCATCAGCTTCAAAGTCTTTCTGTGAATGAATGACTAGCCGTAGCCATTTTGCAAAATCAGTCGCTATATGCGCCTGATTAACAAAAAGTAGTTGAATACAGTTGAATACTGACACAGGTTAGCAGTGCGACAGGTGAGCCAGATGGACGGACACAGCGCTAATGGGGGGATTGGAAGGGTGATGTGTGTGTGTGTGCGTGTGTGGGTGGGGGGGGGGGGGGGGGGGGGGGGGGGGGGGGGGGGGAGTGGGTGTATGGGGGCTGGGTAAGCCAGTAGCTGAAGCATTAGCATGACAATGAGCTAAGGGCCAGTGGGAAGGAACATAGCTTTTGATTGTTGTTAGGGGTGTTGGCGGGAGGAGGGGGCGGGGCGGGGGGGGGGGGGGGGGGGGGGGGGGGCTGCTGTTTGTGGCGGGGGTGGGGGGGTCGGGGGGGGGCGGGGGGGGGGGGGGGGGGGGATATACAAGGAAGGCAGGTACACAAAACACCTGGCATTAGAGTGTACCTGCCCCCCCATTCCCCCTCACCCCCCCCCCCCCATTCCCTTTTTTGCTGAGGATTCTCGGTTTCTCCTTACCAACCAACCAACCCGACCTCCTAGGTCTGTGGTTAGACACGGCAGCGCTAGCAACCCCCCCCCCCCCCCCCCCCCCCCCCCCCCCCCCCCCCCCCCCCTCCACTCCCTACGGACACACACACACACACACACATTGGTGCTAACAACACCAGTCCTACTGCGGAAATTGTGCCGGAGTATAGCTGACACGAGGGCATGCTCGGACACACGGCAAACCAATGACACACCCCTCCCCCCCTCCCCCCCTCCCTCCCTCCCTCCCTCCCTCCCTCGCTCCGTGTTTAAAGTGTAGAGGGGAAGGTGGATCCCCAGACAGGTCCCAGGGGTATAACCCTTACCCGGGACACTGATGGAGAGCACAGGAGAGGGGAGGACTCTGGGTCACAGTGTGTGTATGTGTGTGCGCGCACTTCCGCGGTCCTTTGTGCCTGTGTGTGTGTGTGTGTGTGTGTGTGTGTGTGTTTGAGAGAGAGAGAGTAATAGAGACAGAGATCTGGCGGGGATGGTAGCGGAGCAAAAGTGTCATGGATATCCGATGACGGGCTCTCTTCTGTTCATTTTTTCTTCTCCTCTTTTATTTGTTTTTGTTCCCCTCCTATTCCGTCCAACTCGCCTTCTTACACCTAAAGGCACACACTCACACTCACACACACACACACACACACACACCTGCATATGCAAACACACGCAGACATATGCACACACACACACACACCTGCATACGCCACATACCCACTCAAATGCGAACCCACTCAAATGCGAACTCACTCACTCACTCTCTCACACACACACACACACACACACACACACACACACACACACACACACACACACACACACACACACACACACACACACACACACACACACACACACACACACACACACACACACAAACACAGTTCATAGACTGAGGTATCATATCATATTAGCTTGAGGGGTTAGTCTGCGACTTTACCGTGTGACGCAGTTGTCATCTTCTCCACTACTTCAACAAAGACACACCTGAAGTCACTCCTGAAGTCTGACGTGCACACATGCATTCTGACCGTTTTGGTATGGATTTGAACGATTTTTCACCAAAGAATAGGGATTGATAGATGTCATGTTTTGGTATTTGTATCACATTGACATGGTACTGGCGATTTGAAACATACTGACAGGGGGAACTGTGGACAGCGTCTGGTTAATAGTTTGGCTGCACGACAGAGATAAGCATGTCACCTACCCTGCTCCTCTGCATTCACAATGCACCCCATCAAAGATGACTCTCTCTCTCTTGCTCTCTCTGTCTCTGTGTGCTGGTATTGTCCTCTCTCTCTCTGTGTGCTGGTGTTGTCCTCTCTCTGTGTGCTGGTGTTGTCCTCTCTCTGTGTGCTGGTGTTGTCCTCTCTCTCTGTGTGCTGGTATTGTCCTCTCTCTCTGTGTGCTGGTATTGTCCTCTCTCTCTCTGTGTGCTGGTGTTGTCCTCTCTCTGTGTGCTGGTGTTGTCCTCTCTCTGTGTGCTGGTGTTGTCCTCTCTCTGTGTGCTGGTGTTGTCCTCTCTCTCTGTGTGCTGGTATTGTCCTCTCTCTCTCTGTGTGCTGGTGTTGTCCTCTCTCTCCCTATCTTCTCGTTGACTACTCTACATCTTGGTCTGTGTATGGATCTCTCCTCTCTTCGTACTCCACGTCTCTCTTTCTCTCTCTCTCTCTCTCTCTCTCTCTCTCTCTCTCTCTCTCTCTCTCTCGCTCTCGCTCTCTCTCTCTCTCTCTCTCTCTCTCTCTCTCTCTCTCTCTCTCTCTCTCTCTCTCTCTCTCTCTCTCTCTCTCTCTCTCTCTCTCTCTCTCTCTCTCTCTCTCTCTCTCTCTCTCTCTCTCTCTCTCTCTCTCTCTCTCTCTCTCTCTCTCTCTCTCCCTCCCTCAGCTGTGCATCAAGTTTGGGGATAAAAATGACGTTATAAGTATCCCAGAAGGAAGATGGCTGTTCCCGTGTTTCGAAACACAGCTTTGGCAACAACTTGACTAACACTGTCTCCTGAACCGGGGTCCATGTAGAGAACGCTGGTGTTTGTTCGTCTGTGTGTGTGCGTGTCAGTGTGTGCGTGTGTGCGTGCGCGCTCAGGAGAGGAACCGCTGCTGCTCAAGCGATCTAAACAACCCTAGTGATTTCTTTTGCCTTTGTAGATTATGAGTCGCTTCTCTCTTTGATTGCGGGCCCTCGCTGGTGTGTGTTTCAGCCTCGCTGCGTGGATCCAGGGCTATTCTTAGGTACCCTCCCCCCCCCCCCCCCCCCCATCTCCTCAAGCTGTAGACTTTCCAATCGCACTGTTGTGTGGCCTCCACCTCTCTGCGCGTGTGCGTGCGTGCGCGTGTGCGTGCGTGCGCGCGTGTGTGTGTGTTGCTGTGTCAGCATGTCTGCCATAATGTTTCAGAAGGGCCGTTCCTGTGCACGTTGTACCTTGTTGAGAAGAGCCGCGCCAATGGGCTCAGTAAAATCAATAAAAACAACAAAAACAATTCCTGTTGTTGTGTTAGCATTGTATCCATTGTCATTGTCGTTGTTGTTGTTGTTGAGGTTTTAGCAGCCGTCGCCGTGGCGACATTGTTGTCGTCATGAGTGTGTGTATTCCCGGCGGCTGGCTGTCCCCATGCTCTTTCCCGATCAAGCCCACCCCTCACCCACCCGCTTTGACGGCCAGTGGTGCTGTTCGTCCTGGGGCGTGGAGGCATGTGGTTGGTGTTTAGCCGATGTACAAATCAACGCAAATTAGCCTGCGTAATGAGACACTAATGAGAGGGTACTTAAGAGCTGACAGTAAGTGGGGTGTCATTGTGGCCAATCATCATCTCTCACAGTGTCGCCATCTCTTACGGCGCATCTGTGTGTGTGTGTGTCTGAGTGTGTGTCTTTGTGTGTATGTGTATGTGTTTGTTTTTGTGAGTGTGTGTGTGTGTGTATTTGTGTGTGTTACAGACTGTAAATGCAGGCAGTGGCTTGTGGGATTTCCTCTTATAGAAACAAGAGCAGCAATTATGAAGGGTGAGCTGAGGAAATTTTTGCCGTCATGATGCTTGTGCAGTTTTATCCCTGACCCTGGCTTTCATTCGCCTGCAAGCTTCCATGCCCACTCATAAGATCTCAGCAAACAAGAAGTGATCACATACTGCATTCAAAATGTCAGGCACTGATTCTCGGTGTGTGCTAAAGAATTGATTCCCCCCCCCCCAACCCCCCCCCCTGAGTAACGTTTTCTCAGGGTTAATCTTGCCTCTGACCTCTATTGCCTTGCTTAGAGCGAGCTGGGCACGGATCCCGTTGAACCCAGCAGTTGTGTGCGCTGCCGCCGAATGGAGCAGCAGCAGTGTTTGGATGGGGCTAAATATGTGATTATGGGTGTGGCGGAATGGGCAGCCTTAATGGGCGCTGTGGGATTCCTTGGACGGCCCAATCCTGTAAAATCAGGACTCGGTCACAGTATTTATACAGCTGTACTCAATGCCACATGCAGCCAGCAGAACCAGGATCCCCCATCTATTTTCTTTCAGCCATTGATGCCATCACTGGCAGTTTGGCACGATGTGCGATGCCCATATAACCAGAAGCATAACGTTGTCCGTAATCGGCAAGGCCAAGCGTATCATTTTCTGTGTTTGGACTGGCCTGGTGTTCGTGGGGTCCCCCCGCTCGCTTCCCCCCCCCCCCCCCCAAGGCCCGCCATGGGCCTCCGGGGTTGGGGGCTGACGGGGTTCTCACAGGGTAAGGTGAGAAGTACTCCAGCACAGCCCGGAGGAGTCATCACAAGGGGCCTGTAATAGCACTAACAGACTGCTGAATGCATTATACTGCGAGGCCTTAACCCCACACCAGCCCCCAACCCCCCCCCCTCCCTTTAACACTAATAAGCTGTCGTGCCAGGTACCTCTTACTGAAATGCTGCAAAAACTAAGTAAACCCTTATATATATAATATGACCCATCTGTCCCACAGGACCAATACACACATGGTACGCATAAAGACAATATTCAGACACACACATGTATTGTCCAGTTGTATAGACACACAGGCACATGCCTTAGCTCTTATTGTGCCTGGGTTCTGCATACCTTCTGTCTGTCTAATAGTCCATGTTTTTCACACACGAGGAGACTCAATAAAGTGCTGACTCGAAAAGAGAAAGGAGTGGTTTTGTTTTTACATCTCTTGCGTCTCCCGCCCCCTTCTCAGTACCTCTGTCTCCCTCCATTACACGCACCCCCCACGCACTTCTCCATCATCCAACTAAAAGTGAAAAGTTGACAAGATGATGACAGTTTAGGGTCAGATGAAAATAGCAAAAATAGCACAGGGCTTGTTTTGGCAGCTCAGTCTGGTGGAATCAAACCTTTGTTCTGCGACTGGCTGATGAAGTGCATTTAAATGCAGGGTTAGATGGCGGTTTGCATTGTTTCAGCTGAGGTGGTTTGGCCACTGATTTTCAATGTCTTTATTTCTTTTGGTTCTTTGGGCTTTTTTTGAGGTCAGAAGTTAGTGAAATGGAAAATGTGAATATGTGTACAAGGGAAAATTGTATTTGTAGAGTTAGCTTTTGTATATAGAATCATACATGGTTGTGTGTGTGTGTGTGTGTGTGTGTGTGTGTGTGATAGTGACTGTGTGTGGTGTGCATGCTTGTGTGTATGTTATCGTCAGCACAGTCAGACCATGTCCACTTTTCTTTTCTGTCCACTTCATCCACTGTGGTGGAAAGTGCCAAGTCATCAGAACGCAGACCACTGCGGTGCTCGCACTACCACAACATGGCAGTTACCAGAGCAGGGGTTTCTCTCAGTGCCCAGATTGGCACATATTTGTGGCTACTTACTTTGGAATAGTATTTTCACTTTTCTTTCACTCTGGAAGTGGAGTGCAAAATTTAAGCACAACAGCAATTTGGGCCTCTAGTTTCAAAACCAAATCTGGCTAGTGTCCAGCGATATGACATGCTTCGGAGACTACTCTCTTGTATTTCAGGAAAAGGGTTATGATCGGGTCACTATAAGGCAGGCCTGTCATTCTATCCCTTGCTACGCAGGTTTGTGTGTTTTCCTTTGTGTGTACTTTGGTGATGTTACACTCCTTTTGCTAGCCGTGCAATTATTTTGTTCCTTCCTAAACCGCCTCTGGTTTTTCTGAAACTTGCAATTGACTGTCAGTGTCCATAGAGTCCACGCTACAGTGATGTCATCCCCTGCGTGGTTGCCAGGTTACTCTGCATGCCGTTAACCCCCACTGTCCCACTGCCTCCGATCAATCTTTGCGATCCAATGGGCAATTAGTAGTCTGTCAGGGTACAAAGGTTGAAGGTGAAGTTGTGGAAACGTGGTGTGTCTTTTGTTCGCTGTAAATCCTTCCTCCCCACATTGCCCTGTTGCTCCGGTCCTGTGGCTAACATCTCTTTTCTCTCTCTGTTCCTTTCTCTTGTTGTAGGATGAACGAGTGATGATGGGATGGATGTAAAAATGGGCCAGTGGGCAGGCATGCGTGCCCCTCTTCTCCACCTGGCCCTGCTCCTGCCACTGCTGCTCTTCCAGCCACCCTCCTGTCATTGCCAGGATGCCCAAGGGACTCCCCAGGAAGGCCCCCTTTTCGACTTTACTCAGGCTGTCTACCATGCCACCGTCTATGAAAACTCGGCTGCACGTACCTACGCCAACAGTAAAGTTAAAATGGGCATCCACATAGCGCTGCGCTCCTGGGAGATCCGCTACAGGATAACCTCAGGGGATGATGAAGGCTTCTTCAAAGCAGAGGAATATGTTCTGGGTGACTTCTGCTTTCTGCGCATTAGGACTAAAGGTGGAAACGCGGCCATCTTGAATCGGGAGATTCAGGATAATTACGTTCTGACAGTGAAAGCCTCAGTGAAAGGGGAGGCCCTCATGGAGACCTGGACCAAAGTCAGCCTCCAAGTCTTAGATATGAATGACCTCCGGCCCTTGTTCTCGCCGACAACTTACTCTGTTACGATAGCGGAGAGCACCCCTCTCAGGACTAGCATAGCACAAGTTACTGCCACAGATGCGGATATCGGTTCAAACGGGGAGTTTTACTATTTCTTCAAGGAGAAGATGGAGCTTTTTGCCGTGCATCCAACCAGTGGAGTGGTCTCCCTCAGCGGAAAACTCAACGTGGACGAGCAGATCCGCTATGACTTGGAGATACAGGCAGTGGATCGCGGCATGAAGCTGTATGGTAATAACGGGGTCAGCAGCACAGCTAAACTCTTTGTCCACGTGGAACGTTTGAACGAGCACGCCCCCTTCCTGACCGTGGTAACACACGTTCCCTCGGGGCTTGATAAAGATCCCGTGTATGCCGTGGTCACAGCGGAAGACCAAGACGAAGGGATAAATGGAGAAATCGATTTGGTGGCCATCGTGGGTGGATACCCCTCAGAACAGTTTTTCCTCGAGAGATCGGAGGAAAAAGAGTTTGCAATTAAGGCCTCCAAGGAAGTTAACTGGGAGAGTTACCCCCATGGTGTTAATCTCACTCTCCAGGCTAGAGATAGAGGGACACCACAAAAGTTATCCGACGTCAAGTTGGTTTGCATCACAGTTAAGAAACTGCAAGCAGTGGAAGTTGCATTTGAGCAGGAGTTGTATGAAATTAGTCTAAATGAAATTTCACCCCCGGGCACAATTGTCGGAGCTATTAAAATTTACCCAGAGCCTGATGATGCAAAATATATCCTTACTCCCTCAGCAGATTCTGCCTTCTTTCAGATGAACACTATGACGGGTGTTATCTCCACTGCCCACTGGTTTACTCAGGTTCCCCAAAATGCTTTTAATCTTGAAGTATTAGAGGTAGACAGTGATCTTAGGGTTATTGTTGCTGTCGCCATCAAGGATGCGAATGACAACGCGCCAACATTTTCCCAGTCATCTTATGAGGTTTTTGTCAATGAGAGTGTTCCAATCGGCACCAACGTGCTCACAGTTTCCGCAGCGGACGAGGACAGAGGAGAAAATGGCTACATCACCTACAGCATTTCTAGCCTGCAACCTCTCCCCTTCAAGATCAACCAGTTTTCAGGCATTATTAGCAGCACTCAGGAGCTTGACTTTGAATCCTCTACTGAAAGCTATGTATTCGTAGTCAGGGCTTCAGACTGGGGATCCCCTTACAGACGAGAGAGTGAGGTCAATGTAACCATCCATCTGGAAAACATGAATGACAACAAACCCTTATTTGAGAAGGTGGCATGCCAAGGGGTGATCTCCAAGGATTTTACTGTGGATGAAGTGATAACCACAATGTCTGCCATTGACATAGATGAGTTGGAGCTGGTAAAGTACAAGATACTTTCAGGAAACGAGCGGGGCTACTTTAACCTCAACCCAGATTCAGGGGTTCTAACTCTGCAGCAATCCCTTGCCACTGCAAGTCCAACGAATGGGGTCTTTAACCTTAAAATAACTGCCACAGATGGTGAGAACTTTTCCGACCCCATGTTTGTTAACATATCCATTGTACAGGGGAAATCTGCCCCCAAAGGTTTTAACTGCAAGGAGACCAGGGTAGCTCAAAGGTTGGCAGAAAAGTTGCTGAAGAAGTCTAAAGCTAGCACCAAGGCTAAAATCGAGGAAGGCTTTATTGACCTGTTCTCTGTGAATCGACAAACCCCTCAGTTCGACAAGGCCTTTCCCACTGATATTGCAGTGCGTGAGGACCTAAAAGTTGGATCCAGTGTTTTCAAGGTCAATGCCCATGATGGTGACACAGGCTTCAATGGTCATATTCTGTACGCCATTTCAGACGGAAACACAGACAGCTGCTTCACTATGGACATGGAGACTGGTCTTATTAGTGTCTTTCTGCCTATGGACAGAGAGAAGAGAGATCGTTACCTCCTCAACCTCACCATATATGATCTTGGCCTACCCCAAAAGAATAACTGGCGTTTGCTCACCATATACATAGAAGATGCTAACGATAACGCACCCCAGTTTTTACAAGAAGGTGGCTATCGAACCACAGTCCCTGAAAACACTGCCTTAGGAACCGACGTGATCCAGGTGGAGGCCACTGACAGAGACGCTGGCCCTAATGGGGAAATAGTGTATTCAGTTCTGACCAGCACTACGCAGTTCAGCATCAACAGCACCAATGGCATCGTGTATGTGGCAGGCCAGCTGGACAGAGAGCTTTCCCCCTCATTCAACCTGAGAATTGAGGCCAGAGACAAGGCAGAGAAAGGACAGCAAAAGTTCTCTGTGACCTCACTGCAAATCACCCTAGAGGACATCAACGACTGTCCCCCAGCATTCATTCCTAGCATCTACAACGCCAGGGCTCTGGAGGACCTTCCTTTTGGGACCGTGGTGGCCTGGTTGGAGACCCAGGACCCAGACCTGGGCATGGGCGGCCAGGTCCGCTACTCGCTCACAAACGACTATAACGGCAGGTTCGAAGTGGACAAGGCCAGCGGGGCCGTGCGACTGATGAAGGAGCTAGACTATGAGACCCAACAGTTCTACAACATAACTGTCAGAGCCAAAGACAAGGGCAGGCCCGTCTCACTCCTCTCCGTCACCTCTGTGGAGTTGGAGGTGGTGGACGTCAACGAGAACCTCTATGCTCCTCACTTCTCCCACTTTGCACTGACCGGGACGGTGAAGGAGAATGCGCGGATCGGAACCACCGTTGCCCAGGTCACCGCCCACGATGACGACGTCGGCAGAGATGGGGAAGTGCAGTATTCCATCCGTGACGGGAGTGGCTTGGGGAGATTTGCCATCGACGAGGAGACCGGTAGGCGCTCAATTAAAAAACAATCTCTTCCTGTAACAAAATGATGAGAACCTTGAATGTGTCTGTAATCGCAGAATCTGTTATCACAGATGTTGTTCAGCTTAGATTGAAAAACAACAACGAATGTATCCAAGCACGAACTAGTCATGTTTGCTTAGTAATTAGGTGAGTGATGCTAGGCAGCGCTCAGCTTCTGTTCATCTTAGGTTTTATTATTTCGTTCTGTCTTTCTTTATTATTCTCTGCAAAGTTTGGCACCTATCTCCTCCCACAATATTTCACCAAGAGATTCATTACATTTTTTGAATGTTAATCTTGGCTGGGTATTGCGAGCTTCTACTTTTCTAATCCAAATATTTCATCATTTTTAAAACATTAAACTTTAAAAATATTGTATTTTACAATGGAAGTCAATTTCTGTGAGTTCTAGTTCAGACTTCATTTCACAATTTTTTTATCTTTAAACTTAGTTTACATTTAACAAATCATAAAACTTGTATCTTTATAGTATATTTTTATACTGGCCAGAGCGTGTGACGTCACCCCACTCTAGCCCAAATAAGCTTTAACAAAAGCTAAACATTTCGGCATTTGACCTAGAAACACTATTTAAATGTTAAACTTTTTTCCTGTTTGACATTACTAAACTGGTTTGTATGTTTATGCTGTACTGCTTACTCCATACCGACTTGGAATGAAAGTTTTGAACTCTGTATAAATCTTTTCACTTTGGACTCATACAGGCAAGGGGCTGGCAGGTCGACACATTTGTTTCTTATATTGAACCAGTGAATCGTTTTTTGACCATCAGGCAAGTGGATAGAGACCAAACATATAGACAGGGAAAGACCATAATTACTGACCTTATCAGCTTGTGTCTTTGATCCATGTTCTGTTTATGAGGAGAACTATGCCATATATATCGGACATATAGGGAAGCAGAGTGTATATCAGCGGGGCATTTAACATTAAAGCTTGTGTCCGGTTGTGTCTGTACATTTTCTTGACACTTTTAGATTGCCTTTACATCTTTAGCAGCAGGCTATGCTCTGCGTACGAGCCAATTCTCATCCTGCTGCCACAGCACATTGTGGAATCAGAATAAGACAAAAGGCACAAGGTAGATTAATTATTTTTCCTCAAGGCCTGTATAATGGAGAAAACGGAAGAAATCCTGATCCTGATGGCATCGTACCGATTGAGGTTGTTTTGTGAACAAAATATTTTGAATTGGTTCTGTATTAAGCAAGCTAGCTCTACACAACACAATAGTATTGTAAAAATAATAAACAAGTATTGTGTATGTCATCGAGGTCTAAACAGCTAATGTATAACTGCAGTCAACTGCGTTTGGATTGAACTACAAAGTATCATACAGAGAACACAACAGATAACTCAACCAGTGATTTGATAAATGCCGTTTAGGCATACTTCATATTTTTCCCCTTCATACAAAAGGGTAGTTTCTCAGATTGACAGTAAATGCAATATGTCATACAAACTGTGACTCCTTTTTAAAAATCATCAATTCATTCTTTATGGCCAGCTGTTATCTCTCTCAAAGCCAGGTACTGGTATTGTACTGTCATATCTCTGTGTGAGGAAACTTAAAGGCTCTGGCTAAGCTCAAATAGGTCGTTTCTTTATCTTGTGTATTTGATTTGACTTGACACAAAAGCCTAAATACCAGTCTATGTACACAGCTTGTTGTTTAACAGTGCTTTAACAGTGAACAGTTACAAAAAGTTGCAAGCAGTTTCACTTTTTTACTTTTGCTGCATTTTGTCAAGGGTCTATTTTTTATGTTAGGTCTTGGGGTGTTTTGGGTTCTTCAGACGCAATGTTCTGGTCATCAGTATTTCAACAGGGACAACATTTTATGTGTGACAGTTATTACAATTGTATATGGGCATACATTTGGTATATTGGCCTACATTATATAATATATACAATGTATATATGTATGTATGTATGTCTGTATATATATGTGTGTATATATGTATATATTTATATATAAACTGAGGATGATAAACGCAAAAATAATTCAGATATTTTTCTTTATTAGATTCTGTATTGTGAATATACATATATATCCAGTATGTATATGTATATGTATATATATATATATATATATATATATATATATATATATATATATATATATATATATATATATATATATATATATACAGAATCGAATAAATAAATATTTGAATTATTTTGCGTTTATCATCCTCAGTTTTGCTAAACCATTAAAGAAATTTGTCATCAAACTGTAAACCCTTAAAACGCAAATGCAGCGACTGTGTACCTGCTCCAGCACACCGCGACCTACGTAGCAACGCACACCATCTCTTTCAATCGCACCGTGCGAGCCAGAGTCCTGGTCCCTAGGTGATGAACAAGGGGCAGAGCAGAGAGGAGAATTTATGGTCCTTGTTAGCTGGGCCATGGCAAGCCTCATAAATCAGGGAGGAGGCGCTAGGAAATACTACAAATGCAATTACAACTTAAAGAGCATTACTCTGGCCCCCCCGTCCTTTAGTACCCTCTACTCTCTCTCTCACTCTCACTCTCACTCTCACTCTCTCTCTCACTCTCTCTCACACACACACACACACACACACATATATTTGCACACACACACAAATGCACACATGCACACACACACCCACACACATGTGTGTGCACACACACACACACACACACACACACACACACACACACACACACACACACACAGCACTAAGGCATGAACAGCCAAACACGCAGAAACATGCACAGATCGTAACAGTGCATGAGGTTATTACTCAATGTTGCTCGTTGAACCACAGCGATGTTGTGACAAAACACAAGAGAGAAGAGCAGCAGAAGACCACTGCTATAAGCATATCCACTCGTTAGTACATCTAAATATGCATTCAAAGCTGCGTTTCCACCACAATTACACCGCACCTTTAGTCCCAGGAACCACATTTCAGGGGACTAAAGGTTCCTTCAGCCACTTGTTGTCTGAGTTTCCACTGCGGTGTAAAGACCTGCGAAGGTTTGCCAAGTTAAGGTCCTTATTGTTTTTTAAATCAGGCACATAACGAATAAAGGTCACGAAAAAGCGAGAAATACTGAGAAAAATCAGACCAACAAAATCGTGTCAACTATCAGTTACGACACAAATATGCAGCATTTTCCAATAAGAATCGTGGCAGTGGAAAAGGACAGATGGATTCAACCCTCAACCTAATATAGCCAGTAAATACGAGCTTATGCTCCGTACCTTAGTTTTGGAGACGTTTGTTTTTGTGGTTGTGTCCCTGTTCAATAACTAAAAGTAGGCTATCACTCTTTCGTAGGAAGTTGGTATCCAAAAAGCAACTGTTATGATACAACTGCACACCGTCATGTTATCAAAATAAACCTTTATTCAAGACCTCATATTCAAGTAAACATTGACTTGTAGCGCCAACTGCTATCGAGATGAATGATCAACACATATAACAGAAAGCGATAATTATATGAATGTAGTTAACCACTATGAATGCAATAAGAGGACTCTGTGTGATTTACTGCATGTTGAAAGTGAACAAAAAACGAAGAAAGTATGTTTGCAGCTGCAGATGTTGAAACAGCTTAAATAAAATGCTTCAATTACTCGACCAATCAGAGATGTTCAGCGCTGCAAGCCCCACCCCCCAAGGTTCCTGATTCTTTTGAAAGTCCTACTTCCCGAGCAGGGACGTTTTTGGCGGTAACATAATCTCCCCGGAACTTAATTTAGACCCTGGTTCCTGCGATGGAAACGCACTTAGTTCCTGCAAAGGTTCCTAGTTCCGGGGTTTAAGTTCCTGCGTTCCTGCGAGTCCTCTTTTGAGACCCATACGAGTATTTACCAAAAAATAAGTGTGTAACAAGTGAACATTAGTGCTTCCTATTGAGTGCTTTGTGTGTTTCGGAACAATGACAATTATTTGAGTACTTTTTCTCAAATAGTCTGTGAGAGGCCATAGTTAGGCTTCAGGAGTTTAGGAGCTGACTTTGTGATTCTATTTTACAGCACTCTTGATATTTGATATATGGTAGATGTGTACTAACCACATTAGTCTATGACATAGTATCATCATTTAACAATTTGATATTTATATTCACCACTTTAAGTTTCATATTGCCGACAAGAAGACCATTAGGGCAAAAAGGATGGAATGTCTTCCCACCACCTACTTAACTTTTATTTCGCACTATTTGTCAGGGATAATGCAGGAAACATTGTTACAGGTTTGAAGACATGACACAGATGCACTGCATGTAGGGTTTTAGCCTAGACCAATTTGCAACCCCTATCCCTGGTGAGGCTTTTCGTCATAGAAAAAAACGGTCAATACAATACGATCATCATTCCAATATAGATTCACGTTTGTATAATCGTATATAATATTATATAACATGTTCATTGTTTGCTATTCTTAATGCGTTCCCATCTTCTAATTCTTTAGCGTAGAAAGACACATTTCTGCCAATAGGTCCTCAAATCCACAAATGCATGCACATTTATATGTACACACACACAGACACACAGACACACACACAACACACACACACACACACACACACACACACACACACACACACACACACACACACACACACACACACACACACACACACACACACACAGGCACACACATTCTCACTCTCTCACACACACCTCCGAAAGGACACATCCTGCTGCTGCTGACCTTTTTCATCCCTCCTCCCCTCTGTTCAGTAGGAAGCCCTTCACATCCAGACGCTTCATCACAATGTCACTTATCCTTGGGAACCGCCGTGCTTGGAGTGCAGGGAGAGAGCGAAAGGAGGAGGGGGGGTGGGGGGGGGGAAAGAAGCGAGAGACAGAGAATGAAAGAGAGGGGTAGACGGGAGGGGAAGTTCAACGGCTCCTAATTCTCCGGCGATTCATTTTTTAACGGCATGGAGTAGGCCCTCCGTCTTTGTTTTGACAACAAAACAAGCTTTGTTGAGAGGCTTTTTGTGTGGAGCCGCGATTAAACACCAAGGCGGACAGGCACAGTGTGGGGCACACACACACACACACACACACACACTCACACACACATTCAACAGTAAGTGCACATCAGACCGTTAGCTTGCGCATTTCTCACGAGAGGCTTCTCATTAATTTATTTCCGTTTAATGAGGTACTTTGATTAGAAAAACCTCCAAAACAAACAGCAAGAAGCAAAAACGTACTTTCCAATACTCCACTCCCCCAAACTCATCACTCACCACCACCAGCACGGCGATCAGCAAACCCACAGAGGTTCCACTTCCAGGTGGACAAAGTAAACCCGTGCTTTTGTGTCGGCTCTCTTGCTTTTCTAATCAGCACAATTCAGGGGTTCAACCATAGATGTGAAAGGCGCAGGCTCGGTGCATTGGGTGGAGCAAAAAAAAAAAAGGTACTTTCTGAACCAGAAGCCAGCGCATTCCACCGCAAACCACGCACTACACATACACTCACATGCACTCCCCTGCCCCCTTCCTGTGAACACTGTTATAGTGCACGCCACAGGACCACAGGGCCGGTGCACTTCATGTTTTGTTGCCAGTGGCACATTAAGGAGCAGGCGGTTCTATCATTACACTAATTAGTGGATTAATAGCGGCATTCATCATAACTGGAGGGTCAGGATAGGGGAAGGCAAGTGCTTTTGTCAAGTAGTGCAGCAGGCTTGATGTGTGTGGGTGTGTGTGTGTGCGTGTGTTTGTGTACATTGAGCACTAGAGTACTTTTGAATTCATAGACACTGAGAGGTCAGAAATTATGTTTATTTTTCAAACCTTTGGGTTTAAACCTTTTTGAGTGATTGGTGGTAAGTTGATGGCATAGCACAGTACTCCAAACATTGCTATTCCCACGTTAGAATTAGGAGTTGTTAGAATCGGTTAATTAAGAACAAGAATAAAACACTGATGGAATGTGTTGCAATCTAATATTTTCATTAACACGACGAGACTTTGATGATTGATGAGACAAGAGGGCTGTCTCCAAAATGTCGTTTCAAGCTTTAGATAGCTTGCAACAGTGCACACATCCAAATATCAGTCTAAATATTTCAACCATACTTATGTATGTAATATTTATATGCGTGAATATGAGCCTGTTGCTGCACGGCTCAGGCTGGGAGCTTTTCATTTTAAAGGTGATTTATTGTGCGGTCCTGGTTGGGTATTTACATCTCGCCCTCATTCTTCTAGCTTAGGGAGCTTTATGTCATGAGACCCCATGCAACATGCATCAGAGAATATAACATATATCATATATCATTCCACCCTGTAGCATGCCACTAACGTCAACCTGAGAGCTAGATGTTGCGCATGCCAATTAGTGAGCGCATCGTTTTCCATTATTTGTGCCTCTGGTTTGTAGTGTGGGAGTAAAGCACATTTTATTAATCTAGACGTTAGAACAAACCCAGTCACTGGTGAAGCTAGTTAGCCTCGTGAGACTGCGTCCTGATCTCGCAAGTTCACAGTCTGTTTCTCTCTGCAGATCGGTCTGCAGATTTCCAAAACAATAGCGTTGCCCAAGGAAACTGTAGCAAAATCTTAGAATATAATCATTAATATATATTTTTAGATAAAGTACAAACAGAAATGTGCACGGAAACCTTCGAAGAAGGAGAATATGTTTTTGCTTAGTTTACGGATTCAGCAAGAGCGAAGAGAGCAATAACGTAGTTCATCTGATTGTATATCTGCTTTTTTAACACAAACTTTAACACAATATTTGGATGTTCTCACAAGGCTAGAATCTGTTAGCCTCTAGCTTTAAGATAGCCATACAGGTAAACATTTGGTTATTTAACTAATATGACTTAGAATAGAGCTACACTTTAACAGAAACAGTGGACATTTTCCTTCTTTTACAGTCCTTTTGCTCAACAGTGGCTTTATAGATACGGCGGTAGCTTTAGTAGAAGCCATTGCAGACATTGTTAGTCGGATATCGTTAACCTATTTTTGTCTGGTGCTGGTCACCAACTCCTATAGCTTATAAGAATCTACAAATGCCTCAAGCTTTTGTTGCCCACACATACCTCCTCTCTCGCCCTGTCTCTCTCCTGTGCTCTCCCTATGTTGTTTTGTTTTTTTAGATTGAGCGCAGTTGGTAGCCCTTGTGAGATGGCAGGGCAGGGCATCGAGCTTGGGCTGTTGCCTGCACAACCCTATTCTAAGCACACACACACACACACACACACACACACACACACACACACACACACACACACACACACACACACACACACACACACAGTCTCAATTTCCTGCACAGAGACGAAAAAATAACATTGGTAATTATAGCCTGTGGTTGCCCTCACTGCCGGAGCAGCCAACACACACACGCACGCACGCTCCCACGCACACACGCATATGTCATATATGTTCTACAGTATATGTGTGTCTATTTACTCACTCTGTGTAATGGTCATGTATAATTCAAGGACAGAGCACTGCGACCAATTAGCTTTAAATATGCGCAAATAACTTTGCGCTTATCAATGCACACAAAAACACAAATGTTGTGTTTATTTTTTTAATGGGCCAAGATACAAGCATGCACACACTGTGTGTGTACTATATGTAGGTAACTTCAGTATTTGTGTTATTATTATTATTGTAAAAAATGACATTGCAACATCTGTTCCTGACTTGAGCCACAATGCCAATTTGGTCTGATAAGTAGACAAATATGTTATATAATACACATACGCGTACATGCACGCAAGCAGACATTTTGACGGAGGGCTCTGGAGATGTTTATCCAGACCTTGATATGTGTTTCCACTCTTTCTCCTCGATTCCCCTGATTGTGTTGCGTTACGGTGGCGGTTGACACACCTATAGCTAATGCAGTGCAAGTGCAGTTTTCTAGTAGGATGTCATGGCCAAAAGACACCTTTTGATGGCAAGAATACACGAGGACTTATAAAAGTAAAGTTTTCACTTCAGGCATTAATCAACCCCAGCAGTATAGATGTGCCAATTGTGTGCTGTGACAAATGCGCATGTCTGTTCTAATTTTACCTTTGGTAGCGTAGCAACCTTACAAGTCTTTCAGGGTTATGGAGGAACAATGTGAGCAGGTGCAGTCAGAGTGTTCCAGGCAGAAAAATAATTTACAGGCATGTGTTCGGATTATTAGGTCATCTAAGAATATGTCAATACAGGATCAGATTTGTTTTAAATTGTTATTGAATTTTCCATTTTCTTCACATAGTTCTACACATTACACGTAGATGTCCCAAAGTTTTAGAATATAGTTTGAGTCTACATGTGAGAGTATACTGGGTAAGTGCATGTCCTTTTGTCTCTGTGTGCATGTATTAGTGCATGTGCGTGTGTGTGTGTGTGTGTGTGTGTGTGTGTGTGTGTGTGTGTGTGTGTGTGTGTGTGTGTGTGTGTGTGTGTGTGTGTGTGTGTGCATGTATTAGTGCATGTGCATGTGCGTGTGTGTGTGTGTGTGTGTGTGTGTGTGTGTGTGTGTGTGTAAGTCTGAGTGTGAGCGTCCTCCACAGTCAGGTTTCAGTTCAAAGGTCAACTGAATGGATTACTCCATTACGAGTTCCACACCCATGTCCTCAAAAAATAGGAACCGGCCCCTGGGGGCCAAAGATGGCGGATGGCCTTGTAACAACATTGTTTTGCCTTGCTCTGGTTATTTTTTGCCGCAGGACAGCGGTGTCATATGGACAAAGAGCGAGGCACAATGATGTTGTTGACATAAGCAGAGATATTCAGGAGTGAATAAAGTGGTCGCTGTGCAAAGTGGAGCCTCAGTATGCAACAGGTCTGTATGGAAACATAGCAGAAGAACATGCTCTGTAGACAGAACTGGAATATGTATATATGTGAAAGACTATTCCCCAAGATGATAAATTATGTATTTCTATTTGGTACAGGATGGGCATTATAATTGATTTATGTTAACATTCACATAGTACAACTTTATCTTGACGTCAAAGGAGATGAGAGTTTAGTTCAGCAAGGCGTGCTCATGAACGTAGCATTTTCAACAGCAATTCAGCGCATAGATTGGAATGCTAACCACAGGCTCTGTTGTCTGCAGTGCAGAGCAGACAGTTGCTGTGAAGGGACAGCAACTGTGCTAACAGCAACCAGCGTGGTCTCGTCAGCCGTCCATAAGCCCCAACCCCACCCCCGCCTATGTTGGTCTGATGGTTGGTTAGTTTGATTCATGGGCCTCAAGGGAAGGGGGAGCGGGTCAGTGTGAGGCTGTTCTGGAGGTCAGAGGTCATGAGGTCAAGGAGCAGAAAAGAGGGGGAAAGGATGTCGTTGGGGGGGGGGGGGGGGGGGGAATCAAGACGAGAAAACTGTCACTGTTGTAGACGTTAGTGTATCGTAGGGAGACGTGTGTGTGTGTGTGTGTATATGTGTGTGTGTGTCGTGAGATCACACTTATCTGTCACTCACCATTGCGCTAGCTGACATTCGTGTTTAGAGCGAACGAGTGCAAACTATTTGAGTCCTTTTATATTTGAACTTTGTTTATATTTTGCCCATGTCCCTTTTCATCACGCACTCCTGTCCCCTGATCCAACCAATGACCTTTATGTTTAATACTCTCAGACTAGTTGTTAACGGCCCGAACACATTATAGTCAACATATGTCTCGAAAGTTCTGTAAATGTGTTTTTCCTTGATGTGTGGAATTGTTTAGGCTCTTAGCATTTTTATTGCAAATATCCTAGTGTATGTGTACGATTTCACTTTGGCTCTTATCTTCCATTTTCAGTCACACACACACACACAGACGCAAACACAGACACAAACACAGACACACATACACACACACACAAACCACCCTGCATTATGTTGCTCCGCATGTAACGCTTCATTTGCCACAGGTCTATCTCCAGCTGCATCCATGGTCCTATTTTCTCACTCGCTCGCTCTCTCTCTATCTGTCTGTCCGTCTCGCTGTCTTTGTCTCCGTCTCTCTCTCTCCCTCCCTCCATCTACATCTACGTCTATTTTCCAATAAAAATCGCAGCAGTGAAATAGACAAATGGATTCAACCCTGAACCTCATATAGCCAGTGAATTTGAGCGTATGCTCCGTACTTTCATCAAAATATCCTATGTATTTAGAGGATTCAATTATTATGGAGTTTGATTTTTAATCCAAGTGTAAAATAGGGAAGCGAATGGCAGTTTGCGGATGTGATAAGTGGGTGTGCATTCCTTAATGCATCCATGCTTTGGAGACGTTAGTTTTTGAGGTTGTTTCACTGTTTGATAACTAAAAGTAGGCTATCACTCTTTTGGAGGAATTTGGTATCCAAAACGGTATCAAATGTTATCAAAAGCAACCTATATTCACGTAGCACAGTGTCAGTAAACATTGGCTTGTAGCACTGACAGTTATCGAGATGAATGATAACAGAAAGCAATAATTATATGAATGTCGTTTACAACTATGGATGCAATAAGAGGACTGTGTGTGATATATTGAACAAAAAACAGTCGGTTTGTGTCTGCAGATGTTGAAATGGCTTAAATAAAATGCTTTGAATACTCGACCAATCAGAGATGTTCAGCGCTGCAAGCTCCACCCCCAAAGTTCCTGTACTTTTGGAAAGTACTACTCCCGAGCAGGGACCTTTTGGGGGGTAAAATAATGTCCCCAGAACTTAATTTAGACGTTGGTTCCTGTGGTGGAAACGCACTCCTTGGAGTTCCTCCAAAGGTCGATTTATGGTGGAAAATGATCAGTGAAACATTCTCTTTGTTGCACAAAAACATCAAGACATGCAGTTGTGAATGTTTTTATTTTTCACTTCTGTTGTCTCTGTTAACCACCTCTGTCAGATGAAGCATGGGAGGGGGTGAAGTGTTTAAAAAAGATCTCATCACTGTCAGACAATGATTCCTAGAATAGAGGAGCTAAAATAAGCTCTGGCTTTTGCGCACTGCAGTATAAAAAATGCAATATCATTAAAAAATGCCTTTAATTCACACGGCCTGTTAAATGCACACATCCATACACAGCCATGATCTCATTTCATTTAACTCCCAAGAATATCTCTTGTCGTAATGAACAAGTCGGCTCTAAAACTATTTCAGGGATACAGCAAATATGTTGGCAATAGATACGGCGCGCCATATCTGCATGCTTAGCTGCTAACACCTAAGATGACACCTCAAAAATGGAGGCCGGCATCTGAAAATAAAATAAAACGAATGGAATGTCCATAATCTTTCCTGCCTGCTTAGCATACCTGTGGCCCTAGGCTCGCCAGGGTCAATATAGCTTTGAAATGTCCCTGTAAAGCAATCATTCTAAAATATAAAAATGCTGCCTCGCTGGACCGGGGAAGGGCCATGTTGGGGCTAGGGTCCATTCTTAAGAAGAGGCCGTGATGCTGCATGAAGATTCACACGGGCGGCTTCAGAGGAACTTCTTCAGCGGAACTTCTTTAGAAAGAACTTTAAAAAAAATGACTATCTCATCATTTACATTTTGACCAGCTGTCAGCTCTGATTGAAGTCCACACATACCGAAGAAATTGACATAGAAAATTGTCGGGGAATATTTTGGATTGGTCTCATTCTCGGTTTCTTTTGATCTCGCACACTTGCGCGCACACACACACACACACACACACACACACAAACCGACACCCAAAGGGAGAAAGAGAAAGAGAGGGAGAGAGAGGACACACACCAAAGGGAGAGAGAGGGAGAGAAAGGGAGGGCAAGGGAGAGAAAGAGCGGGAGAGGACAAACACTTTCACCACTCACCAACTGAGCTCTTAAGCACAGGGATCAAATGAAGGACAATGGCTCATTTCACTTTTATATCCTTCTCTAACCCCTCTATCTCTCTCTATCATTCAGAGCCTCTCTATATCCCTCTCTCTCTGCCATTGGTGCACACAATCTGTGAGACAAATGCACACCAAATGACCCACACACACACACACACTTACTAAAGGATTGTGTGCAGTGCACCTGTTTATGCTGACGTGCACTTTCTTGTTCTCCAAAGATTCTGCTGAAAGTGCCTTGCACATACATAAACACACACGTGCACTTGAATACACATGGATGCATACTTATTACACACAAACAAACAGCCATGCTCAGATGTAAATGTGTAGTTCCCTGAATAATATTGAATCCTGTCTTTCTCATTGAATGGTCAAAATATTTGTCTTCGTTCTGAAACTCTCCTTATTTATCAGCCTCAGTAGCCCTTATGCCATTGTAATGTAGTCTTGAAGTCTCAAACATACATAAAAATATGAACGGTCTCAAACGTTTAAAATCGAATGCACCAAAATGCTAATAATTGTTTTAATTAGGTAATGTAAGAATAATATGTGTGTATAGCAATAATACTAATATTACTAATATAGTATAGGTTAAAATCTCACACAGACAGACAGACAGACACACACACACACACACAAACGATAGCTTATGGTTTGGGAATTACTGACAACGAGCCTTGAAAAAAGCTTGATTGTGTCAAGGGAAATACTGCTAGATACCTGTGTATCTATCTGCAGGGTTACACGCAGTAGTATCGGAGATAATGACGGTTTTCACTGCTAATCTGATTATCCTCCTAGTATGAGTGCAGCTTTGTTTTTTCCTACTCGTGTCAGCTCGTGTGCGTCCCGTGTGTTTGTGCGTGTCTGCCGAATGGGACAGTGGCACTGTTTGAGCATGCTCAGGTACGATGTCTGCATAGACTTACACGGTGGCAAACATTGTGCTCAATTCCTCAGAAGGAATTGAACTGGAATCTTCTCTCGCTCTCGCTTTAGCTCTCTCTCTCTCTCTCTTTCTCTCTCTCCCTCTCTCTCGCTCCCCCTCCCTCCCTCCCTCCCTCCCTCCCTCCCTCCCTCCCTCCCTCCCTCCCTCCCTCCCTCCCTCCCTCCCTCCCTCCCTCCCTCCTCCCTCCCTCCCTCCCTCCCTCCCTCTATATTTAATTTATTTTATTTTTTTCACCCAAAATGTAAAGAATGTGCTAGTGTTATTGACTGACAGACATACAAGTAAGGCAAAGAGGACGTTCTGTTTGATCCTTGCATCGCTGCGATGTCCCGCTGCAGTGTGGCGCTGCTGTGAGGCCAATGAAGTAATCTGGCCAGTTCCCTCTCTCTTCCCCAGATCTCTGTCAGCCCATCCATCTCTTTGGCCCCAGACACTGTATCTCACCCCACCCCCTCCCTCCTCATGTTCTCATTCTCCAGCCCTCATCTTCCTGGAGGCTTTTGTCACTCACTCCACACTCTCTCCCTCTCTCTGGATCTCCTCCAGACCCCTGACTCCGGGCCAAGTGTGACCGCCAACGCCCGAGTCTTGTCACATCGTTCTATCAGTCACCGTGTCCTGTCCGCACGACATGCCAGAAACATATTCCCAGTGAATATCTGGTCTTCAATACAGGGGAAATGAAATCCCCTAATTACTATTATGTATTTATTCTTTAGGATTCTTTTCCTTTACTGCAGCAGCAGATCTCAAATTGTATCATGGTTATTATTATTATTTTTTTAATGTGATTTAATCCATCAGTTAAACTTGTGTTTTTATACATGCACAACTTTGGCTGTATTTGGCTGGGTTTCGGAGCAGATAAACAGAACACAGCAAGCTTTAATTTCTCAGCACATCTGGAATATTTCAGTTGTTTTTATTGCCTCCCTTTTCCATGAGTACCATACCATACACAGAGGTGTAGTAGCAGGGGTAAAAACAGGTGTAGCTCGTTAAGTTAATTATGGTTCTGTAGGAATGCCCGTGCCCTGTGTCTAACCCTACTACTACACACCTGTGATGAAGGCCTATTACATATTATATAAAATACACACAAATAGAACTTGTTCAATTATTCAAGTTGAATTGCCACCATGCATAGCAAGGCATTGATGACTCTTCACACCCCCATGAGCATATGAGCTTGGTTTACAACCCAAGGAAATGAATTATCTTAATTATTGTTATTAATTATTCACTGAAACGACGCTGGAAGCCCCACACATAATATTTGGGGGTATCATGGAATTAATTCTCAGCGTACCCTACCCCTCCACGATGCCACACTCAGTCCAGATGAGACGTCAGTTCCTTGGCCACAAAGGTTAACCTGGGCTAAGTGGTTTGGTGAGGACGGCTAATCAACTGCCTAATGGCTCCTTCACAAATGATTCCCCCAGTTTAATTCCATTAACGACCAACCTCCCCTACCTTATACACACCACACACTCTTCTAACCCCCCCCCCCCCCCCCCCCCTTTCCCACCCTTTTCAACAGTTCTGTCACCGTGACAACGAGCAATCGCCTTTCAGTTGGGTGGACAAGGAGGAGGCGGGGGCAATACATACAGCAATCACCAGAGAGAGAGAGAGAGAGAGAGAGAGGAGAGGAGAGAGAGAGAGAGAGGGAGAGAGAGAGAGAGAGAGAGAGAGAGAGAGAGAGAGAGAGAGAGAGAGAGAGAGAGAGAGAGAGAGAGAGAGAGAGAGAGAGAGAGAGAGAGAGAGAGAGAGAGAGAGAGAGAGAGAGAGAGAGAGAGAGAGAGAGAGAGAGAGAGACCAGGGTCAGGTGAAGGACGGTGAGAATGAGCGATACAAGACGGTGGATAAGGTGTGTGTGGGTGTAGACTCGCTAATGAAAACTACAAAAAAGTGGAGCTGGAAGAGAAGGGAGAGAGAGATTGAGGACTATAATTGGTTCATTGTCACGGTGCAACGTGGAAACGTAATAGGATTACCTTGATTACATAAATGCCTGTTAATTGTTTTGGCGACGTGTTTTACATTCTACACCGCTGTGCTAACGCAGCAGCGCAGATGTGCGATGGTGCTGGGTGGGGGATGGGGGACTGAGACAGGAAGTAGCATCAGGAGGAAGGTGATAAGGAAAAACAGAAGGAGAGAGAGAGACCATAAAGAAGATGGGTGCAGAGAACACAGGCGATAACGGAGAGAGCGAGACAAGTAGAGAGAGGGAGCGAGAGCTGTACCTTGTTCGGCCTAAGGGTATGGCATGTGTGGGTGTGTGTGTGTGTGTGTGTGTGTGTGTGTGTGTGTGTGTGTGTGTGTGTGTGTGCTGTTGGATCGCTCTCATGTGACTTCTGTTGAGGCATGCAACTGAGGCACAGCACGTACGGATCACGGAGGCGTCGTAAATCGGCAGATGTAGACGCAGGCATTCGGCCGGGCGCGTTCCAGCCTCCTTCACCTCCACCCCTTCATCTATATATCTTTTATATGCCTCCCCCCGCCCCCCTGCTCCTTTTTCCATTCAATCTCATCCCCCTTTCTCTCCATCTCCCCTCTTTCCCTCGTTGATGTGCCAGGGAGGATATGTAACTACAAAGAACCCCCATCAGGTGAAAACCAATGTATAACCACATCAAAAAGACTACGGCCACAAAGCACAACACAACGATGGAACCTCATAGAATACCGTCAATATTCACACGACTCTGTTTGTTGTGCCGTATTGCGTGCATGTATGCTAGCTCATTAGCATTTCTTGGATTGCTGCTAATAAATCTATAATGGCCCTGCAGTCGTGTGAAGGCCATGGAACTGCTGTTTTTTTCATGCTATGTAAATGAGTAGAGCATAGGATATATGAAGTGCACATGATAGACACTTTTATGGTATTGCAGTGTACATGCACTGTGTGTGTGTGTGTGTGTGTGTGTGTGTGTGTGTGTGTGTGTGTGTGTGTGTGTGTGTGTGTGTGTGTGTGTGTGTGTTTCTCTGCACATGTGGCGTGCATGCAAGTGGGCTTCATGTAGTAAACCAGATCATGAATTTTAATTAACATTTCATCTTTTTATAAAATCTTTTCACACCATTGCCTTCAACCTTTCAATGCTTGCCATTAAACCTGCAGTATAATTCTTTAATGTAACACACCGATAATTTTTCATTATCACCTTTAAAAATACATATTCATACCACCCATGTTTTAAGCAGGTCTACCTCTCCTAGATGAATAATGTTTCCATGTCCGTGAAAGACTAATTATATAGATTAGCATTGAAGCTGATGTTTAGCCAACAATGTCAAAGAAATAACACACAAAAAGCCCAGCTTTTTCCCTGGCGATACAACCATTGTGTGAAGTGATAGGTATCAGGATACGTCCGTGAATATCTCCTTGGCTCACCTTCCAATCCTCATAAAACATAGAAGCGTGTCACCTGTCTTGCTACCGCCGGTTGTAGCCCGTATCCACTGGGGAAGCCTGCTGATCATGCCCAGGTTTTATCGTGGTTTGTGTTTTCTCACCTCCGCCTTTATTGACGTGGCAACAAACATGTCGACCTGGGACAGGGCCCCTTTGAGCCTGACCCGCCACCGCCCCCCGCCCTAGCAGAGTTCCATAAATCACCCACCGAACTGATGGCCTTCAGGACGGGGGGCCACTGAGCAGGAGGGGAACACCACAGACAGAAGCTGTCGGGTGGTGGAACAGCTTTGTCAACGGTGCTGTGCAGGGCTCCAGAACTTACAGTAGGTTAGCATCGCTAGCTAGCCGGGTTGTCCACGGTGAGCTCTAACTCTCCACTGCACTGGGGTCCGTCTGCTGACGGATGATCCTGGAAGTACGGCTAGGGCTGCAGGTGTTACACCTGTGTAAAGTGTTAGCCGTGGCCAATGTGTCCCCTGTGTCCTAATCGCTGCCTGCTGCTGGTCCACACTCACACACACTTGTACTCATGCAATGCATGCAATGCAAACCCGCACACACAGCCACACGCAGACATATACACACACACACACAGACATATACAGACGTGTGTGTGTGAGACTTCATTGCCTGCGTTCATATGATATAAAAATAAAGGAAAGGATCTGTCCCCTCGGATCGCTGCATAATCAGTGGTGGTTCAGATTGAAGGATGGAGGTGCCTAAAATAATGTTCCCCATGACACCACCACACACACACACACACACGCACACACACACACACACACACACACACACACCGCCCCATATAACGTTGCTCTACAATTAACGCTTCATTGGCCACAGGTCTATCTCCATCGCCAGCCATGGTCCGATTATTTCTCTATGTCTCTCTCTCTCTGTCTCTCTCTCTCTGTCTCTCTCTCTGTCTCTCTCTCTGTCTCTCTCTCTGTCTCTCTCTCTGTCTCTCTGTCTGTCTCTCGCTCTCTCTCTGTCTCTCTCTCTCTGTCTCTCTCTCTCTCTCTGTCTGTCTCTCGCTCTCTCTGTGTCTCTCTCTCGGTCTCTCTCTCTCTTGTCTCTCTCGGTCTCTCTCTCTGTCTCTGTCTCTCTGTCTCTCTCTCTCTCTCTCTTGTCTCTCTCTCTCTTGTCTCTCTCGGCCTCTCTCTGTCTCTCTCTCTTGTCTCTCTCTCTCTTGTCTCTCTCGGTCTCTCTCTCGGTTTCTCTCTCGGTCTCTCTCTCTGTCTCTCTCTCGGTCTCTCCCCCTGTCTCGTTCACACCCTCATTCTCTCTCGCTTCCACAATGACATGGCCCTCTTCCCACATCCTCACACACACACACACACACACACACACACACACACACACACACACACACACACACACACACACACCGTATAATAAGAGATATAGTACAATAAGTATAAATGGAGGATGAATGAAGTAATAGTAAAATAATAAGCAGGGTTGGGGTCAAGGATCATCACAGTAACGGGATGCCCTCCTGGAGATGAAAATCATCCGGGCACATGTTTCTTAATGTCTCATAGAGCCATGGGGCTTTACACTTCTGTCTTCTCATCGACTTCACAAGTACTCCTGATGGGTTTCTCTATTTATAAACTGTCGGATGAATCTGGGCCAATGAGAGTGAGGTGTTTGATGTGGGGTTTGTGGGTTAATGAGTTTAAAGACAAGTAAGTTGACAGAAGAAGATAGAAGAGAGAGAAACTGTAATGAAAAGGAAAATATGAAGGTGTGCGGGTTTGTGTGGAGAGATTTGTTTTCTAATCAAGATATTAGTCCTGACTTGTGACATGAATCCATTGTCTGGATACATTCAGCAAACGGATTGTAACCATTTTGAAAGACAAAAAAATCAATCCCAATCTCTCCTCATCTGAGAGATAATTACACTGATTATGTACTTGAATATCATCCTGTATGGTTCATAGTTGGTACTAATAAAAGTGCACAGACATAAAAGTATGCTTACATAACTGTGTATGTGTCAAGCCCGACTGGTCGTTGAGCATGCGCCGCCATATTCCTGTCGTCTGAGAGGGCCGGGCCCCGGTTCCAGCGATAATTGGATGGTTCCGAAGCCAAGTCTTGTCTCAGCAAACGGAGAAAATACTGCGCGAGACTGCACTTCCACAGTTAGCCAAGCGTTACGCTGGCAAAGCACAACACGTGAGGAGGGATAGCAGAGTTGCCTGTTAAGAATCACCAGTGACAAATATGCACATGGTCACACACACGCACACGCAAACAAACAAATACACACAAATTGATGGCAGACCATTTTACGAATAGAGACCAATTTAAAGAGTGTTCTGTTTTTTGTTGTGGGCCTGTCCGTGTGTATTGGTTTACCGAACCAAACATGGCTGTCATACAGTAGAATGGTGTTAGAAGGGCTACTCTACATGAGGACAAACAGAATTGATTTTCCTAATCTGTACCTACTGCTGTATGTTCATTATATTCTCAGCAAGACAGTGTTGCAACCATGCCATGCTTAGTACGCCCTGTACTGTAGATGTATGTACACCTTGTTCTTCACAATCCTATCGCTATCATTCTAGCCACCAGGCTAAAAAAATGAGGGGATGGGGTGTTGGTGGTGGTGGTGGTGGTGGGGGGGGGGGGGGGGGGGGGGGGGGGGGGGGGGGGGGGGGGGGGGGTTGGTACCTGGGAGGTTCCAGGTCATTGGTGCCTGTTAATCCCTCTCGCTCATCTAAGCAAGAGGTCTGGGACCCTGGACTCATAATAGCTCTCGCGGCATTGCGTACTGACTAGTAATGTGCTGCTATTCACCATGCTTCCTTCCAGCTAACCTGAAGGGCCTCCCCCCCCAGCCCTATGACATCATCACCTCGCCATAATAACCCTTTCTCTTGAGGCTAACTCTCTCAGCCTCTGTGTTAATCTTCCATGACAAAGACATGACCAACCCTGTTCTGTCTTCGCCCCTGTGGCAGTGTCCACGTGTGCATCACGTCATTAATTTTTTTTTACAATCCCCAGCATATGAAGTAACTGATCAGCCTGCTCCTGTTTGCTGGGTCACTGAAGTGGGCAGGATGTTTGGCGCTCCGGCTCCTCATCCCTGGCCATCAGGGTCCATCGGGAGAAGGAAATAAAAGAGCCTTGACTGAAACATGGGGAGAGCTAGATCTACCTCTAACAGATCGTCTCCAGCCTCCCTGCCCAACAGTGGGTGAAACACAGCTCTGCCTGGGCGCCAGGGGCCGTTTCTCTGGACCCCGGCATCGTCCCAGACAAACATGGCGCCATCCCACAGAGAGTCATAACGTTACTCTTTTTTTTTGTTGGCAAAGCTATTCGTCCCATTCAAACCACTCTTCTCTGGTTTCCACCACACTTTGTAATGACAACCTGATTGGTAGTTGACCTTTTCCTCTCTTCTCTCTTTGTCACACGCTCGTACAGATCCTCACGGCTGACGGACAATGAAAGACCTTCCTCTCTCCGGGCTTCAGCCTTCTTTCTTACCATTATGTTCATAACGGCACTAATCTGCTGCCTCCGAGGCATCCGTACCACATTGTGTTGTGTGTTTGTCGCTGTGCACGTTGGAATATATATATCTAGTTGGACGCAGGTGCCAAGCCAGATGGTTTGGGGTTAAACCGCTGTCCCGATCCAAAAATAACCACTAACCAAGGTGGTTCAGACAGGTGTTATCGGTTGGATTGGTAGACTCTTGCTCCATCATGGCAATCCGTTTTTTAGGCCCGAAAGGGTTGTTCTTCTGACTAACGTAAATAGTCGTGAATACTGCTTACTGAAAATCCCACACGCATAAACTCAAGCTGTGATCGTCCCATTTTGTATGCAAATCTCGGAGTCAAGGATTTTATTCAGATATATACCCGCGTGGTCCCTTTTTTTTAATCCACCTTTCTTCAGTAAAGAATTGGTCTTGGCCCAGTCTAAATATTGACAGTCACTGCACTTTTCTTTTTTGTTTCCTCTGGTGGGCATTTACTGCCTTGCTGAATGGCAGCGGCGGTTCACAGAGGCAGCTATTAACATGCTTAATGCTCTCCTCCGGGCTAATGCTTCCACTCCACCAGACTCCCCAGCCTTTCCCAGGCCCAGAGAGTCACTCTGAGACCATGACCACAACAGTAGAAGGCCAGGCGCTTTTATGTCAGACCCTTTGTGTGTGTGTCTGTGTGTGTGTGTGTGTGTGTGTGTCTGTGTGTGTGGGGGGGGGGGGGGGGGGGGGTGGTATGTGTGTCTAGAGACTAGGGCCTCTTTTGACTTGGACCATAGGGAGCCTGACATCAGACACATAAAGACCAGGAAGTAGCAGAGATGACTAATAGAAGTTAGAAGTGCGGTAGACATGCCTGTCAACACGCACGGACGCATACGCACGCTTGTAGGTACACACACACAAACACACACAAACACACACACACACAGACACCACTTCTGTCTGTCTGGCCGCCCTGGCTTTACTCTTGTGTCTGCTAAACGTTTGTTTGCCCCATTGTTTTGTACATCCTCCTCATTGCGTTTATCCAGTGCCCTTCTCCTCCTGTCCCACCTCCCTTTGATCTGGATCCTATTCCAAAAGGCCCAGTGTTTTCAATCTGCAACCACAATGCCACCAAATTGCTTTCTGAATGATCGCTATTGACTTCAATTGTCCGCATGTTATATTTGAAGTCGACACAGGACCGGAGTCTATCTATATTCATAGGGGAGTCCCTATGTTTTCAGGGTGCGTGTGCGTGTGAGAGAGTACACGTGTATGCTCTTTTGACTGTGCCATGCATCCAATTGTCTGTGTCATTGCAGGTGTGTTTGCATAGCAGATCATCTCTCCCTCCGCCCCCTTTGTCTCTCTCTTCCTTTCGATACAGGTCTGTCTCTTTTCTTTCTGTCTATTTCTCTCTTTCCCACTTTCATGCTCTTTCTCTCTCTCTTTCTTTCTCTCTGTGTATTTATTTTTCTCTCTCTCTCTCTCTCTCTCTCTCTCTCTCTCCCCTCCCTCCGTCGTTCACGTGCTTCCCTGCTACTATTTCCCAGGTGACCTAGGCCCATTTGCTCTGCAAATCGATTTAGCCGCCCGCGCCGATTATCCCCGTAGTTTAGCGGCCTGACTTAGCGCGGTAGCCCTCCCCTCGACCTCTGCTAGCCTCAGACCGATGAGTACAGATCCCTCCCTTCTCCCCCTTCCAACCGCCCTGAACACGATCATTTTTCAATTGTCTTCTGTGTTCTTCATTCTCCATTCGTCCCTCTCTTCTCTCTATCACTGTATATCTCTCTGTCTTTCTCTCCACTGCTGTGTTCAGTTATTATTTTGCTGATGAGGAGAGCAAACACCCACAATGCATTCATTAAGAGTGACGAGCACACGCTGGTGCCGCTTGTGGGATGGGAAGGTGTGCAGCGTGGGGAGAGGTTAGCTCATTTGCGTGGAAACACGCACATCTGTGTTTTCATGGTGATTGCATGGGTATTAGTGCAGTGATGTGGAAGAATATATAAACCATGATAACCATACCAAATCATAGGCGGTTTCAGTGTGTGTCATTCAATGCATGCTGAATATTACTAACAAACATGTATTAATCTGTGTAGGTTTGAATTACAAAGATATATTGAGGTTGAGATGTGAGGATATCATAATCAGACGTCCATGCAATGCCATTGAACAACGATACAATGACTATATTACTATTACTATATTATAAAAATGCCCTTGCCCTAATTAGCACCTCTAATGCCAGTGGTCTATGACAGATGCTTTACTGCATCACCATGATTGGCATGGCCATGGTGTCAAATATGCATCAGCATTTCAGCATTTATGTGCTGCGATAGAATTTCATTGGCAAATGTGTTGCCGCAGAGAGAGACTCTCCGCTAGCAGTAAGGAAGTCCGCCGGCAAGTCAAGGAAATGCAGTGCGCTTCATGCGTGCATGCATGGAAAATCTAATTTAGACGTAATTAATCACTGATCACAGGGATGACTGATGATGTAGGCATTCATAATGCAATGTGTCGGCACAAGGAGCGAGACGAAAGTGTAACTGGGGGCCCGGGTGTGTGTGTGTGTGTGTGTGTGTGTGTGTGTGTGTGTGTGTGCATGTGTGTGGTGCGTACCTGTGTTTCTCTCTGTGTACAAGGATGGATACGCAGTCTATATTCATATTATTCAAAAGGAATAAGTTGCCTCTGGCCTTCCAAATACAAGCACAGACGTTGCAGAGCCTCAGAAGAAACGGTACTCCACGTAAATGACAAAAGGCTCCCCACTCTGAAGGATTAGTAGAAATGCTGATCACAGCCCTAATTAATTGCTTCCTGATTCCCAATTAAGTCCAAGAACTGTCCCTGTCTGGTCTGTTGGAATCCACTTCTGTGCACTTAACATCAGCCCTCCCAGACCCATCCAGGGACAAGTGCTTGCTCTTAAGCATAGTTGTACAATAATGTATTCTATTCTGACCAATATTGGAAAGCCTGCTTTTTTGTTGAAACCGGTTTACTGTTGTCAATAAATGTGGGAGTGCCATAAAGAAGACAGGGTGCACTGTGTTCTGACTTGCATCGTGTCTAGCTGGGTGCACGTTGGCCTCGGCCTTAATGCTAGTCATCACTGGGGAGGGGATTTTGGGGCAGGATCTCGCAGCAAACGGAATAAATTATTCCAACAACTATTCCAAAGTTGCACCAGTTTCAAGGCAAAAAGTTCGAACTTTTGGGTTGCATCCAACATATTTGGAGATGACAGATGGCTTTGCCGACTGGAACAATTTGCTGTGCGCTTTCAGTAGAAGCACTTGCCTCTCTGTGTAAGCATTGGCTTTATCCGCTTTTGTGTTTGGATTCATGCCAGGTCTGCCAATCATTCGATCTTGCTTACCCCACTGCCTTGGTATCTGCGTATGCGCCTTATCTGAGAGCGCCTAGGGCTTACGTTTACCACAACCCCCGACTTCAAACTGATCTTCCAAAGTTACGATTGGATGAAGTCAACATGCCCTCTCGTTAAACAGTTTAACGTAAAGCGAAAGTCTTCTCCTCCAGTGCCGTAGTCTTGTATGTCTCCACCATGTGCAAAGGGCCAAGAAATACATATGGTACATATAATACAACTCGATGAAATACACATCGCATACTACATGGTGTATGAAATGGCATGCATGGTTTTGATCAGGTTTATCTTCATTTGTACCCCCACTAAGATGATCAGATTTGATATTGAATGTTTACCATGGTTTAGTCAGTAGCAATAGAATGCAGGTGGGGAATAGGCGATCATCCCAGGAAACCACAGAGCCTAGACTCAGTGTACACAGTGAGGGAGGGGGAAAGCAAGGCACGGTAATAGAGTTGCTGATTCTGAATTAATTACAGCTAACCTTGAACATTCAGCGCTCTCACAGGACATAAACAATGCCACCTGTGGGTGTGTGCGTGTGTGTGTGTGTGTGTGTGTGTGTGTGTGTGTGGGTGTGTGGGTACATGGGTAAGTATGGGAGCATGGCCACATCTGTCTTTGTCCTTGATGATGCATGTTTGTTTTTTCATTCATGTGTCAGCAAGTGTTGATTGTGTGTGTGTGTGTGTGTCTGTTTCCGTCGGTCTGTATTTATGTGTGCGTGTCTGTTGTCTGGCTTGTGTACATGTGTGTGTCTATGTGCTTGTATGTGTGTTTGTTTGTGTGTGTGTGTGTGTGTGTGTGTGTGTGTGTGTGTGTGTGTGTGTGTGTGCCCCTAAGTGCACTTTCAGGTAAATGTGGTGTGATGTAGTGGCCTAATGGCTACGGTGACAGATAAGGGTAGTGTTAATGATTTGGTTGCCCCCTCATTTTCTACCTGCTCCAGGCGCGTCCCACATGGCCCTCATTTACATGTGAGCTGTTGAGGCACGAGAGAGCCCCTCCCGTTGGCCACACCCTGTAGGATCGAGGCAGCCGTGCAAAGGACACTCACAATGTTAAAAGCAGGGCAAAGAAGTAAAGAGACGAGGACTTCTCACAAGAAGGGAGTACCAACTTGGTTCTTCTTGACCAAAAAGCATAACCTAGAACATGGGAAACCAGTTGTTCCGATCTTTATTAGATTGGTGAAAAAGCAACAAGATGGCGTCTCAGAAAGCGCCTGACATCATGTAAAACTCTCCTCTAGCAAAAAGGCATGGGGGGTTTTCATGAAAGATATCATAAAAAAAAAAATGCTTAATGAAAAGGCTCAGTTTGTTCTTACCATGACTTTTAATGGTTCCAAATGTCCTTTGAGGAGCCCTCAGCTCCCAAGCATTCCAGTCGCTTTCACAGATAACAACTGAGCAGGGCCCCAGAACACAGTGTGCATAGGGGCCGCTGAGTGGTTCTATTGGCTGGCCGGCCCCAGTAATAGCATCAGATTCACTCGGTTGAGCGATATCCTATTTCTGTCTCCAGGAACATTGTAGAAATGGACTATTCATGTGGAATTGGTTCAGTTGAAGAATTTGGATGCTCAGGTCCTGGTTTCCGTAGAAGCGACTCTGTGTTGAACTGAGGATCTGGTTATCTGCATGGAGGATGGTGCCGCTGTGTGTCTGCTTAAAAGGCTTCGGATGCTTTGTTGTGCTGAACATTTTCTCCTGTTCCGCAGTATTATTGTGTGTGTGTGTGTGTGTGTGTGTGTGTGTGTGTGTGTGTGTGTGTGTGTGTGTGTGTGTGTGTGTGCGTGTGTGTGTGTGTGTGTGTGTGTGTGTGAATGTAACTAGATTTGGGAGTCATAGCTTCTATATTCAACCACAGTCCTGTCTGCCAGCCAAAACATTTAATTCCTCAGACATTCTTTGTGAGAAGGAGTTCACTGAATATGTAAAATATAGATTATTTATCTTTGGCTGAGGGCAAAACATAATTGTTGAAATGCCGAGGAAACGTTGAGGAGTAAAACTTGGACAGTAGTTGGATGCCACTTAGGCTAATAGTCAAATTGTGCTTGGTTTCTATTTAAATATATTTTTTCTCTCTCAAACGGTTGCCTTTTATAAGTCATACTTGCAGTCCATTACATCTTGGAAACGTAGATCATCATTGTAAATACTACATTTTGTGTTCTTTTATGATTCTATGATGATAAAAGGCACATTCCATTTAGTCCATCTACATACTGAACTGCAACAGGAAGCAAGGGCTCAGTAATTAGAAGGAAGTTGAAGTTAAAACAGCCCCCGTCGATGATTACCTAATAGGCCAGGACCCTTTAATGTATTACACTTCTTTCCTTTTTATTACCTTCTTCTCTCTATCTTCCTCCTGGAGCCCAACTACACTCTAAGTGCTCAATTAGCTATGGTGCATTTCCGCTTCGGAAAAAAAGGAGCAAGCTAGGCAACCAGCACTTACGATGCCTTCTTTAACACTCACTGATTCTCTCTCCTTCTCGCTCTCTCTTTCCTTTTCTCCCTCTCTCCCTCTCTTTTTCAGTCTCTCACACATATATAAAACACGTACAGCACACACTAATGACTCCCCTCTCGTATGGGAGTGTCTATCTTTTTACGATGTATTCCAGAAAGCTCTTTGCTAGCAACACTTAATGCTAAATGTCTCATGATCTCATTCAGCTCTTAAGCACTGGGGCTAATGGATGGGCTAAGAGCGCTACGCTAACATGCTAACTATCTGTGTCTGGGATTCTGTCTGTGTGTGTTTGTCTGGGATTCCGTCTGTGTGTGTGTGTGTGTGTGTGTGTGTGTGTGTGTGAGTCAGAGAGAGAGTATGTATGTTAATACACATGTTTATGAGAATAATAAGTCAAAACAATGTTAAAGTGTGAGTGGACAAGAGATGGGTAAAGAGCTGGGCTAGACACACACTAACTCACTCCCACGCTCACAAACAGACACACACTTTCTCTCCCGCCCCCGCGCGCACACGCATGCATGCACACATGCACGAACACAGACACACACACAGACACACACAGGCCCAAATGCTCACGCTGATAAGAGACATGTGCAAACACTCACCAGCCAGACTGTGCCAGACATACCCCCCTTCCCACCAAACATACATACACACACACACACACACACACACAGAACCCCCATCCCACAGGAGGCCGAGGCCAGTACACACAAGAGCACGCGGTGCGGGTTCAGGGGTCACACGCGTGTTTGGCGAGACATCCTGCCTGGGAGACGGTGAGGTCTTGTACTCCCCGTGTGCCGCTAAACGCATGGTGTGTTAAACGCATCGACTTTGTCCTTGATAGCATGCACAGGCCAGCACCCCCCCCCCCCCCCCCCCCCCCCCCCCCCCCCCCCCCCCCCCCCCCCCCCCCCCCCCCCACCCCCACCCACCCCACCCCCCCCCCCCGCGAGATGCCTCTTTGGCACCGCTGGGGGTGTTTCTGTTCCTGCTTCTCCCTCAGAAGAAATACGAGGAAGGACAGACGTGTTGAGAAGACCGGCCACTTGTTAAACTCCCCCCCCCCCCCCACACACACACACACACCCACCCCAAAGAAAAAAACATGAAGTGCTTTTCCAGACCATGTTGTTGGAGTTGAGTCAGGGGTCTGGTTGGACTGATGTTTAATCTCAAATTTGGGGTTTTGGGCTTGAACCAAAAGTCAGAGGTTTCTTTGCAGGTGGTTTATGTATTTAATAAACCACAGCGCTGTCTCCTTAGCTTTTGCTTAGGCTAAATTGGGAACGTGGCGCTCACTCCTTATCTTCAAGGGTCATAACTGAAGTCACTAAGCCAACAAACAGGGAATAAAAATGAGAAAAGTAGGCAACCATGCGTTGCAGTGACTGAAGATCTGGTAAAACACTTAAAGTCTATTTATCAAGACTATTGCTGTGTCTTCAAATGCACTCCCCTAACATTGTTACGTTTTAAAGCAACGTTCCCTGTGATGACTTTACCTGGAACGTCTCCCACTATTTTCGTATTTACAGTTTCAGGAAGTGATTCATCATTCTAATTATTTCCAATGGGTATACAACGGAGATAAAACATCCTTCAGCGTATAGTCATTAAGGTTTTCCCCATGGTAGTACTATCAATGCCATTGTATATATGGCTTTTCTGAGCTTCCGTTTGCCCCTCCTCTCCACCAGGGGTGATCTACACCACGGACTCGCTGGACCGCGAGACCAAGGACTCCTATTGGCTGACGGTGTACGCCAGCGACCACGGCGTGGTGCCGCACCACGCCAGCATCGAGGTCTACGTCCAGGTGGAGGACGTCAACGACAACGCCCCTCTGACCTCCGAGCCGGCGTACCGGCCGGCGGTGCCGGAGAACTCACCGCGGGACGTCCCGGTGATCCAGATCCAGGCCCAAGACCCGGACAACCCCCCACCGGCCGTCGACCGCGGCTCGCTCACCTACCGCATCGTCAGCGGCAACCCTCAGAACTTCTTCACCATCAACCCTCGCACAGGTGAGGAGGATGTCGCTCGTCAATCCTAGCTAGAATGGATGGTGAATGGATGAATGGATGGTGTGACACAAAGTTGCTTTTGGGAAAAAACGTAAGAGTAACGTTCAGTCCTCAGTCATTTATATGCCTTTAGTTAATGATGACCTAATCGTTAACAAAACATTCATTTATAAGCCTTTAGTTAATGGGGACCTAATCATTAACAAAACATTCATTTATAAGCCTTTAGTTAATGGGGACCTAATCATTAACAAAACATTCATTTATAAGCCTTTAGTTAATGGTGACCTAATCATTAACAAAACATTCATTTATAAGCCTTTAGTTAATGGTGACCCAATCATTAACAAAACATTAATTTATAAGCCTTTAGTTAATGGTGACCCAATCATTAACAAAACATTCATTTATAAGCCTTTAGTTAATGGTGACCTAATCATTAACAAAACATTCATTTATAAGCCTTTAGTTAATGGTGACCCAATCATTAACAAAACATTCATTTATAAGCCTTTAGTTAATGATGACCCAATCGTTAACAAAACATTCATTTATAAGCCTTTAGTTAATGGTGACCCAATCATTAACAAAACATTCATTTATAAGCCTTTAGTTAATGGTGACCCAATCATTAACAAAACATTCATTTATAAGCCTTTAGTTAATGGTGACCTAATCATTAACAAAACATTCATTTATAAGCCTTTAGTTAATGGTGACCCAATCATTAACAAAACATTCATTTATAAGCCTTTAGTTAATGGTGACCCAATCATTAACAAAACATTCATTTATAAGCCTTTAGTTAATGGTGACCCAATCATTAACAAAACATTCATTTATAAGCCTTTAGTTAATGGTGACCCAATCATTAACAAAACATTCATTTATAAGCCTTTAGTTAATGGTGACCTAATCATTAACAAAACATTCATTTATAAGCCTTTAGTTAATGATGACCTAATCATTAACAAAACATTCATTTATAAGCCTTTAGTTAATGGTGACCCAATCATTAACAAAACATTCATTTATAAGCCTTTAGTTAATGGTGACCCAATCATTAACAAAACATTCATTTATAAGCCTTTAGTTAATGATGACCTAATCGTTAACAAAACATTCATTTATAAGCCTTTAGTTAATGGTGACCTAATCGTTAACAAAACATTCATTTATAAGCCTTTAGTTAATGGTGACCCAATCATTAACAAAACATTCATTTATAAGCCTTTAGTTAATGGTGACCTAATCATTAACAAAACATTCATTTACAAGCCTTTAGTTAATGGTGACCCAATCATTAACAAAACATTCATTTATAAGCCTTTAGTTAATGGTGACCCAATCATTAACAAAACATTCATTTATAAGCCTTTAGTTAATGGTGACCCAATCATTAAAAAAACATTCATTTATAAGCCTTTAGTTAATGGTGACCCAATCATTAACAAAACATTCATTTATAAGCCTTTAGTTAATGATGACCTAATCATTAACAAAACATTCATTTATAAGCCTTTAGTTAATGGTGACCCAATCATTAACAAAACATTCATTTATAAGCCTTTAGTTAATGGTGACCTAATCATTAACAAAACTTTCATTTATAAGCCTTTAGTTAATGGTGACCTAATCATTAACAAAACATTCATTTATAAGCCTTTCGTTAATGGTGACCCAATCATTAACAAAACATTCATTTATAAGCCTTTCGTTAATGGTGACCCAATCATTAACAAAACATTCATTTATAAGCCTTTAGTTAATGATGACCTAATCATTAACAAAACATTCATTTATAAGCCTTTAGTTAATGATGACCTAATCATTGACAAAACATTCATTTATAAGCCTTTAGTTAATGGGGACCCAATCATTAACAAAACATTCATTTATAAGCCTTTAGTTAATGGTGACCTAATCATTAACAAAACATTCATTTATAAGCCTTTTGTTAATGGGGACCCAATCATTAACAAAACATTCATTTGTAAGCCTTTAGTTAATGGTGACATAATCATTAACAAAACATTCATTTATAAGCCTTTAGTTAATGGTGACCTAATCATTAACAAAACATTCATTTACAAGCCTTTAGTTAATGGTGACCCAATCATTAACAAAACATTCATTTATATTGCTTTAGTTAATGGTGACCTAATCATTAACAAAACATTCATTTATAAGCCTTTAGTTAATGGTGACCTAATCATTAACAAAACATTCATATACATTTGTAGATCATTAATATGTCACAAGATCGACCCTCTCTAGTGACATCACAAGTGGGGTTGTCCACCCAGATGTATAACCTACCAGTTGGTACAGTCCACTGGATAGGCTGGTAGGCTGAGCACTCGTACATCATCTACAAATGTAGATTTATGTTTTGGTAATGATTAGATCATCATAAAGGGAAAAAATTGAGTGGCATCTAGCAGCATGGACTTGGCAGAACTTGAATATGATATTAATAAGTATGTTTTGATTAGTGTATAATCCAACGAAAATAAGAATTGTTTTGTTTTCGTTACCTTAAAATATCTACATAGGGTGCGGGTCCTCTTCCACGGAGGCCGCCATGTTGCACCGCCATGTTTCTACAGTAGCCCATAACGGACAGCTCTAGAGAGAACACGTTTAACAAAAAATGTGTTTTGTCCCCATGGCTACAACCCATTCGTGATACCTTTTTTGGTACGGTCATTTTTGTACGAGCGTTGTAATGAGCAATGTTGTTTATGAAATGCGCCACACACCGTGGCGTTATGCTACAAGTATCGCAGAAGCCTAACCCTCACTCGGACGCGGACATCAAAATCAACCTGCTGGCCGGACGGAGCTCCACACACTGTGGCGTTATGTATGTGTCCTAGAATCGTAACCCTCTCTCGGACACAGACATCAAAATCAACCTACATACCACTATGGATGCATTAAGAGGACTGTGTGTGGAGAAACGTATATAGGTTATTAACTCCAGCATTTCCTTTAACATGTACTGTTACCATTGTGACCATGACAAAGATACCCGATTAGATTGGTTAAACGTATTTATTTGCAGGCTAAAGTTGTCAAAAACTGACCGTGGCGCCATTAAAATGAATGTTATTTTTATCGCATAACAGAAATACCTACTGCCACCTTACACAATGCAGGCCAGTACAGGCCACCGTAGTCATCGGAAAGGGAGGGGCGAGGGGAGGGGGAATTCAGTTGGTTGCAATCTGCAACCTCACCGCTAGTTGCTACTAAATTCTACACACTGGACCTTAAACTGAAGGATTATAAATGACTTTTGACTGAACGCTATTTTAAAGTGTTACCAACTTTTGATTTCTGAATGATTATATTTGACGTCTGCGTCTGCATATGCGTGTGCGTGTGTGTGTGTGTGTGATTGTATTGAGTGACTGTGTTTATGTGTGTTGTGACGTACGACTAGGTTGTTGTGTTTAGCACTTGATGCACACAGTAGCACACGCAGCAAGAGATGCCACCACGGGTTTGATGTGGAGCGGATGTGAGGTGACGTTCAGGACAGAGAGGGAGGAGATCACTACACCGAACGACAATACTATACGATTTCATTGTCTCCGTTTCATTGTCTGGATCATCATAGCTGTGGGGCCAGAGTACACATCATTTACAGTTCACACATCCATTTGTTGTGTTCGCTACTTCCACCGAACCCATCCAGGCGGTTTAATGGTCTCCCCCATCTCCTCCAGGCCTTATGATAAACGAGCTTCAATCTGATTTGTTTGTGCAGCCTGTGGCAGAAGATTGTGAGGATCTGGAGGCGTAGGCCTTTGTTTGTTGACTCCACAAACCAGTGTGAGTGCAGTCAGAATAGTAATACTTTTGTAACAGGTTTGCACTGTGTGTGTGTGTGTGTGTGTGTGTGTGTGTGTGTGTGTGTGTGTGTGTGCGTGTGTGTGTGTGTGTGTGTGTGTGTGTGTGTGTGTGTGTGTGTGTGTGTGTGTGTGTGTGTGTGTGTGTGTGTGTGTGCACGCCCCTGTTCCATCATGGCGGCAGAAAACAAGCTGCTCCACTGTGAAAATGTCAATTTCATAGCTAAATGTATTGAGTGTAAACCGCTATGAAGAGCAATCAATCAGAGGGGTCAAATGGACAATCTCCTTAATAAAACCTGGCTAAATTGTAGCATGAAATGTGTTTAGCTCTATGGCAGGCTTTTTACTCTGTCACCCCCTGTAATTCCTTCTCTCTCATGTGCTTGAATCCCGGCCATTGGGATATTAGGTGGCCGTGCCAAAGAAACATATTTTCAGCTGTAGAAAGGACAAGACAAATCTGCACTGTACCACAAAGTGTGGATTAAGTATCATATTTAGTTTAGGATGATAGGTATTATGAGAGTGATATAGCAGTGGTTTTTATATGACACACATGGTAACCCCAGTATTGATCTGCATTACATATTTAAGTAGTTGCTTTGCTGATATAATCCTGATTTGAATACATCTCTCCCACTGTGTTTCATACAGACGTCCACTTGACCAAATTGACAAACCTGAAATTCGTAATTTTACATCATTCACAAAATTCAAATCTCCCGCATGGATTCTAAAAACGACATCCCTATGTTATTGTACATATTAAATACATATTGTGGTCCTTCATTGTGGAAGGTCGATACAAAATGCAATACGTTCTTTTTGCAAAGTACTCGATCCCGATCAGTCTCTTTTGAAGTGAGTGTTGTCACTCCATCCTCCGTGCTCTCTGTTTTGTGTGGAAGTAGGTCAGCGGTGCCTCTGTTTGTATCTCGGGGCACCCAGAGTCTCGCCGACCCCTCCCTTCCTACTGGCTCCCCTCGACCTGCAGGCAGCTGTTGTTCATTAAGGCCAATCTCGTTAAGTTCATTATCTCACTTCACACACTCTAGAAATACCATAATGATCTTTTTTATGTCTCACATTGTTGTGTTTGTGATGGCATGCATAAAAAAATGATAGCTCAACTTTATCAGTCCTTCTTTAGCCTCTGCGCCAGTATCTATTTGTGTTATGTTATTGTAAGCTGCTGTCAGTCATTTGAGCTCGCCCCACTCATGGTTCTCCTGTATATATTTTACTACTGGCCATAGATCTGAATGAGAACCATGAGACTCAATAAAAACACAATTTAATCCAAACAAAGTGCTGACAGCAGCTTTATGGTTTCGGCTAGGTGTCTGCTTTCTAGTTCATATTTATGGCTGCATTCATGTTGATGATTACTTATTGTATGCAAGTGACACTCACATAGTGTGTTTGTATGTGCGTGTTGTGGGGGGAGGCGGTTACATGTGTGATTGTATGCATTGTGTGTCAAAGCAAGCATGTGTGTGGGTTGTTGTCTCACTGCGTTGACATTTATGTTTTGTGCATGTGCAGGGCTGTGAGAGAGAGAGAGAGAGAGAGAGAGAGGTGTGGGGGGGTGGAGATAAGCATACAGGGAGCGAGAAATAGCAGCAGGAAAAACACCACATCCAAAAATACATCAGAGTACCAAATACTTTCTACTGAAAAAGGGAAAATACTCAAATACGTCACACAACATACACGTGCACAGCCTGTTGAATCAAATAAATAAGCATGGGAGCAGAGGGATGGATTGAAGAGTAACCAACATGAATTGGAGAACAAGGAGACAAAGTGATGGAGAGAGGGAGCAAGGGAAAATGACAGACATAGAAGGATCCCCACGCAAGCGCGACAGCCTGCTTTGAGCTAATTGGCAGTGGCTATATTCATCTCTCATTTAGCCTTCCTCTGCCTTTGTTTTTACGCCTCCTCCACAACGTCTCTGTAAACAAGTTTCCAGATTCTATTTAGCTCTCTTCCATTTTTAATCACTACCACCATCTCCACATATGTTTTCAGTATCTGCATGCAAATGTCTGTGTGTTTGTGATGCTATTTTAAATGTATCATCTTTTTTTGCATTACCCCTGTCCATAACGTCATTCATCTCTATTTCCTATATTTTTCGCAGCTTTTTCTTCTGCTCTCCAACCACGTATGATTCTCCTTTCTTCTCCCTCTAGGTGGTGTGTGTTGAATATTTGATTTTGTTTTCATGAAAAATAGATGGACGACTGCGCGGCTCGTCCATATGCCCATGGCATTCATTCACTCTATACTCCAAATCTCTCTCTCTCTCTCTCTCTCTCTCTCTCTCTCCCTCTCTCTCTCTCTCTCTCTCTCTCTCTCTCTCTCTCTCTCTCTCTCTCTCTCTCTCTCTCTCTCTCTCTCTCTCTCTCTCTCTCTCTCTCTCTCTCTCTCTCTCTCTCTCTCTCTCTCTCTCTCTCTCTCTCTCTCTCTCTCTCTCTCTCTCTCTCTCTCTCTCTCTCTCTCTCTCTGCTATGCTGTGCTTGTAGAAGAGCTTCGTAATTTCCCTGTAATTCCGTCGAACACCAGTATTTGCAGTATATTCACCGTATCGTGAATATGGTAGCCAGCTATTTTACTTCAGGCCAGCGCTTTCTCGGAGGTTGTATAATGACTAGTGAATTGTGTTGTTTACTCAGCTTGTAGTCAACATGTGTTACAATGTGGGAATATAACTAACTAAATAAAACCAGGGCTGTTTCCTCTCTGATGGAAATGGATGTGGCAGCATGTATGGCACAAACTGTCCAAACACACGTGTATTTGGACAGTTTGTGCCATACATGACCTCCTTCATGTGCAAGATGCTGTACACATCATCATCGACTGTTACATGTTGTGCAGCTCCCCATTGGTGTGAAGTACTTAAGTTGTTTTATCTGCACTCTTGTCGAGTTTTAAGAAGTCTCTTGACTTTCACTTTTACTTCACTACATTTAAACAAAACGTTTTCGCAATTCATGTGCAGTGGAGTCATCGTTACTAACTACTACAAAATAAAATCTGAAAAGAATCGTCCTATCATGCAAATGGGTTATCCTTGCACACTACTGTAGTTTTCAGAGTGCGAATAACTGCTGATCTCACTGACAAGTTAAGGCACATCAAGCCCATCAATTATTTGCTGAAAAATCCCAAGCGGATGTCCGTAAGCTACAGAGAAAGCAGCAGTCTGAACGCGTCCTCCTCATCCTCCTCATCCACTAGCAGTAGTGTTGCTTCTGGATGACTACCAAAGACCAACACCCGTGATCAGAGTTACCGCAAATCTTTACCCTTATATGTACTTTTTTTACTTCACTTTTGATGCTTTTGTTATTTGTATTTATTATTTTAACCCAGTTAAATACCTTTGGTACTTAAGTACATTATATTTGAGCTACACTACCTCAACTGATTTTCTGACGGATGTTTTTAGTCATTTGCAACTAAAATATATGTACCTGTTCTTTTACTAAAGTATGAAACTCTAGTACTTTATACACAACTGCGTCTCCTAATGCACAGCCTCCAATAAGTGGAGCGATGTGAAGTGGTGGCGATATTGACGGTCCCATCTACTGACCACATGGTTCCCTGTTATCGTTCTCCTCCAAATGGTCTCTCTCTCTTTGCTATCCATAGCACCGATCCATAGTTCCTTGCTCGAGGCGTCAAACACCAGTCAGCAGCCGTGCACCATGCTACATTCAATGCTAACACCATGGTGATTATCAGCACCTTGAAATACACTGCGGAGTGGCAACAGAGTCCGGTGACTGGACAGCTAGGTCGGGGTCAAGAGACCGGGTGTATTTTACATGGTGACCGCGTTTGTCAAACACAGAGGTGAAACACTGCAGAGTCAAGCAGAAGCACGGCACAGGAACAGATGGGAGATATTGGCCACAACTGGGCTCTTTACCCACGCACAGAGTTAGGGTTGTGTCACTGAAAAACAACAGCAAATATTCCACTGCAATATATTTCACATTGACTGCCATTATAGGGTGTTAATGAAAGATGTAAAGAAATACTTTTATTTTAAATCAAATTCCAGGAAAGAAAGCGAGGGATGAGTTTCCGGTCAAAAGGATTTAGATTTCCAAACGTAATCCTGAAGGGGAAACAAGACGATAACTGATGCGGGGAGTACAGCCGAGGCGATGGGGAGGCAAACGATGACCGCACTGAGGAGATTGGGGCAACACTGCATCATGTTTGCAGGACTAGAAGTTTCTTCTTGTTAGCCTGTTTATTATTGGTTTCAAAGTGCCGTTGAGAGGATACTCCCTATTGGCCTGTTTATGACAAGGCAGGTGAAACATAGACACAGCCATGGGTGTTATGCATATGTAACGAGACTCACACACAACACACACACACACACACACACACACACACACACACACACACACACACACACACACACACACACACATTGTTAACTCCCTATTGTTCTCTGTATTCCTCTTTGGTGTTTCTTTTGTTTTGGTGTCTTAAAATTGATTAAAAAAATGTCTTTATGCATGATTGAGTGTATGCTTCTGGTGCAGTGCCTGTGTGTATCAGAGCGAGGTATCGCATGGTAATCGATGAGCGCGTTAACATGAGACATTTGTCACGGATCAGGCAGCAAGGATCAACTAGGTACAGCCACTGGTTTGATGACTCCTCCTCCTCCTGAATGGGAGGAGGGAGTGGAAAGACACACTGACGTCAGACATACCTGTGTAATGTATTCATTAACAGGGTATCTCTAGCACCATTTTACCTTCTCTTGTGTTCGTGGATGTGTTTCGGCCTTCTGAGTTTTGTTGACTCATTAGTTGCAAAACTCAATCTTGTACTTGGTGGACCGAGGCTTCCTGGCCAGTAGCAAACACTAATTGGTTGCTGATTGCACATCGTGTGGACTCGCTACCCCTCAGTGTGGACTACCAATAGAGGAAACAGGTGGCAGGCTACGAATGAACAGCGAATTAGCAGTGTAATGGTGTTTACAGGGTTTACTTACTGAGTTTGTTGTGGTCGGAATGGCTTTTCCTGCATGGAATTTAGTTGAGCAAATCCCTTTGGAATATTAATCGTCTTGTAGAACATTAGCAACACAGCAGCATGGAGAGAA
>JACYXH010000182.1:52500-82500 GCA_026745465.1 Lota lota
GAAACAGATGATCCCCTCGCTCTAGAGTTTCCTTGCGGTTTGGGTGCGTCCAATGTGTGTGTTTTGTAATGTAGCGCATCGCAGTGTTTTTGCTGTACTTTTCAGCTAGCTAAACAGTTAGATAGAAGTACTGTCAACACTGGCGCCTCCATGCTACCATCTCGTTCTTACACATTGCCGGCGTCCTGCCTTGGCACTGTGGGGTGATTGGTGTTATTGAGATTCCATCTAATTGCTCATAATCATGCTTTCCATAAATACATGTAAAGATGCACATTATGTTGAACACACAGCTGTTGCTCAGATTGCGCCAGGGGACAATCAGACTGTCCACAGCTCAGAAATGGCACTCAGTCGTTAGCATTATATTATCTTATTTTGGGAGGGATGTGAAGAATGTCTAATGGCTCTGCTTACTCTGTGTGCGTTTATGGTTCACCGTGCCCATCTGTCTGTGTGTATTTTTTGTTGTATGGGAATAGCTTATTGCCACTAATGGCTAAATATGTGTATTGTGCACACATAGAAAACTGAGTGGGATAGAGGTCTGTCTTTTAAAACGTGGTGTGTGTGTGTGTGTGTGTGTGTGTGTGTGTGTGTGTGTGTGTGTGTGTGTGTCAACACTGGCACTATATTACAAATAAACAATGGAGTATCTAAATGTGGTAATGTGAATTTAATTCGGGAAACTCCTTTTACCTATAAGCACCCAGGTGCTTATAGAGGAGAACCAAGCAGATCCCTGGGTGATGAAATGCTCCTGCCGACATAAACCCAAACACTCTGGGACGTTGGTAGGGGATACTCACTTAGTGGGACGTGTTGGCTGATAGCAGAGCAAACGAGACGGATGGGTTTTTCTATTCTTGTAAGCACTTCTGCATTCACTTATGTAGCGTGGACACCAGTGTTGCCTGCTCTCCTCTGTGGAAAGGAGCTAAGGCCAGCTTGGAAAGTAGCCACAAGGCGCTATATGCTATTGCACTTAGTTGCATATGTGATGTCACTACATAGTTACTTGTGTAATGGGAGGTGTCCTCCAGGGTAAACCTCACTCCCAACACCTTTAAGATCGGTATAGCGGCCAGCATCAACAGCTGCAGTCAATTAGCTTCCGGGTTAGAGCGTTCGCCTTCCAATCCTGGGGTCGCTGGTTCGAGTCCCTGCTGCGTAGCAGTGTTAAGCCTGAAGCACATTTCCTGCGGTTCATATGTGAAGCGCGACGTAAATGTAATCACGACGGTCTGACGGGCGCGTGAATCTAGCAGGGCTGTGTTGTTTCGCTGGCGAACACTCAAAACCGTTGCTTGGTGTCGGTCTCCACACGTCCCTGTGCTTTGGGCTATGGGCATCGCATTAAACCGTGCAACCCAGAGGTCTTACTGTTCAGTCCCACCGACCTCGACTCCGGATCAATGTTGTGGCAACAGCGGTCAGTGGCTGATGGACTTCAGCATGTTCAATTGTTGCAGATTTATTCAGATGTCTTCAATTAGCGCAGAGTCCACAGCTCCTTTTCCCTATGAGCGCACAAGGTGCGGCGAGAGGACAACCGTGCAGAGTCCCTGGGTGATTGATACACATAAAGCGATGTGATCCATCCACGCACTTGTGTATAGTTCACGCTCGATGATACAGCCCTGAACAGCACAGCTGGGTGCCGGGATGATGAAGCGGAAGTGTTGCAGACGCCCACCTATCAGATTGATTGTGATTCTAAGGTCTAACCTGAACACAAATAACTCGATGCTTTTATTTTTCCGGTCCTGCCTTGAACAGCCATACCGACTTAAGTTGTTTGGCCACTCAGCTCAGCCAGTGTTTGTGGCGAGATTGCAAGTGCGAGAAGAGGGAAAAGATGATCAAATAAAGCATTTATTTCATCTCCAACCAAATGCTTGGCATCACTTCAAAGTCAATTATACTCAGCCCAGGGGCAGAAACACTTCTGGACAAGCACAGTTTACTGTTTGTTTGATGAGTTAAGAAGTTCTAGCCTCTAGGTAATGTCAGGTCACCATAGAAACGACTGAAACTATGAAGTGCACTGTGATCCAGTCAGTTTTCTTTTCGGTTTCTGATTTACCCAGAGCACGCCACTTGTCTCACGTATCGACATGTGTCAGTCACAGAGTGTAAAAGAGATGACACACTTGACTAATACATAGGGAGTGGACCTTGTTTGTGTTGTCGCCAATTCATTCATTTATTTTCTGGCAAAACTATCTTGCTTTGAAAGAGACCGTTAACAGAAGAATGTACTTGTACAGTGATTAAAGGAGCTAATAAGCTGCATGCACATCTTAGTATGAAACACTCTGGGGGAAAAGAATCGCACAGAGAGGGAGATAGACACAAAGAACTAAAGACGGAGACAACAGGCCTTGAGTGATTAAAAGAAAAAGTAAAAAGGCATGAAATGTAACCAAAGCATGAGAGACTGGCTGTCTGACGAGATGGGGAACCAATTAAAGAAGAATAGTTGAAGCACAGAAAAAAAAGGAAAAAGAAAAAGCTTTTCTTGTTCTTAATGTCCTAAATCTCTCGGTTGTCTTCTTCTCATTGTATCAATCAATGGCAGCATGTGAAAAATGTCATAATTTGTCTGTAAGAAATTAATTGCATACATTCAGCCAGCTTTGCCAGACTTATTTTCCAACATACACACACACACCCCCCCCCCCCCCACACACACACACACACACACACGGACAAGGACACACACAATCACAGCAGATGGTCTCAAATATGCACGAAACATCGCACCAACCAAACAGACGCACGCATACACACCTAACTGTTGTCCTCTTTTGAGCGTGGCCAGGCAGCCTTCGCCTGACAACATTTCCATTTTTAATAACTCACTGTAATGTTCTCAAAAAAGAGGAAAAACAACACTGGCAGAGCTCGGGCGCGGGTAACACAGAGTGTAATACGCTGAAACGCTGCCATGTGCGACGCATTTCCAACGCATCGGATTCAGCCTATTGTACCGCAAGAAAAGGAATGAAATACTTTCCCCCCCCCTGGTAGAATCAGCCAGACGCGTGAATTGCACGGCGCATAACGCACCCACACATTTTTGGCTTGGCTGCAAAAGCGAGATTCTTTTGCGCCCGCTGTTCCTGCCCTTAGCCCAAAGCCCTCGTCCCAGTCTGCCTGTCCAGATCCTAATGGTACTCCGCTTAAATTGCATTTAATGTTGCCGTTTATTTATCGCATCGTCCCACTCTTTTGTCTGCAGACAAAACAAAACAAAACATGTTTCTCTTTCTATTTTCCACATGGTTGACCTTAGGGCAATCCGATCTGGCGTGAGAACAGTGAATAAGATATCTTTAAGAGGAACCCAAGCATGGCTTCGGATTATCAACAAATCACTCCACAGTAAACATCCTAAATTGAGCATTAGCTTGAAAAGCCCCTTCATCGTAGCTGTATTTATAGCTTGTAGCTTGCATTATCCGTCCAGTAATGACCAAAGAATAGACGTCCGCTCAGTCACAATGCACATGAACGTACCGTATATGTTCACACACGCACGTATGCACACACACACACACACACACACACACACACACACACACACACACACACACACACACACACACACACACACACACACACCCTCTCTCTCGCTCTCTCTCTCTCTCTCTCTCTCAACTATTGAACACTGCTTACATTGCTTTTCCCTGGTCAGCCTGGGAAAGTGTGGCCTGTGTATGTGTGCTGACAGTTTGTCTATATAGTCGTGTGGACGTACCCTTTAATGTTATCTCAACCAGGCATGAATGGCCGCGTTGATTGATGGGCTTGCTTAAATGAATCGGATGGTCAGTAGGACTTGAGCCCACCTTTGCCCCATCTTTAGACTCATTTTAATATTGATGATTTGACAATATTTAGCTTTTGGTGTATAACTATTAATATAGTGTCAAGTCAACATAACTACGTGTTATATATATGGTCAATGATAGCAGAACAATAATCCAGCAGCTACTCGTAACAGCTAACACTCATGCACTTTCTTTCTGTTACATCATTCCCTTTTTACATGGTTTCTCTATCTTACATATTTCACAGAACACTTCTCTTCCCCGACCTGAACTCAATACCATTCTCTCTCTCTCTCTCTCTCTGTCTCTCTCTCTCTCTCTCTCTCTCTCTCTCTCTCTCTCTCTCTCTCTCTCTCTCTCTCTCTCTCTCTCTCTCTCTCTCTCTGTGTCTGTCTGTCTGTAATAACTTGCACTGACTTAAACAATTAGCTCCTCCCTCTCCCTCCTTCTAATTAGCACAACTAGTCCGTGGTTCTGTCTGACACGCACACCTAATTACCACGTCATGTCGTCGTGTTCTTTTTGTGTGAGCCAGAGTAGGAAATGCATTCTTTTTAACAGGGGCTATTTTGGCCCCCTTGTAATACATTTCAGGGGCATTTTAGATCATTTCCAGGGCCAAATGCCCTGAGCCCCCATTATTTCCTGGCATGAGCGTGTGCTGCTGTATCTATGTTTGTGTGTGTGTGATGCTGTATCGGTGTATGTGTGTTGCTGTATCTGTGTGTGTGTGTGTGTTTGTGTGTGTGTGTGATGATGTATCGGTGTGTGTTTGTGTGTGTGTGATGATGTATTGTGTGTGTGTGTGTGTGTGTGTTGCTGTATCTGTTTGTGTGTGTGTGTGTGTGTGTGTGTGTGTGTGTGTTTGTGTGTGTGATACAGTCACATATCTCTGTTGTAACATGTCTTTCATGTCTGTCCCCAGGTCTCATCACCACCACTTCCAGGAAGCTCGACCGCGAGCAGCAGGCCGAACACGTCCTGGAGGTACCTCTCTCTCTCGCTCTCTCTTTCTCTTTCTCGCTCGCTATTGCTCTCTCTCTCGCACGCTCTCTCTCACCTTCACTGTGTTCCAATTCAAAAGCTGCCAGCATTAACATGAGAACAGATAGAACACCCCTTGCTGCTATCCTGCACGCACACACACACACACATGCACAGAAACACACACACACACACACACACTCAATATTCAATCCACATTTCTATGTTTTCTAAGTTGTGATCATTTGGGAGGATGTTACAGTGATTTAGTGTAATTGAGTAGGTCTATCTCATTTGAGCAGTGTGTGTATGTGTGTGTGTCTGTTTGTTTGTGCATGTCTGTGTGAGAGAGTGTCTGTCTCCATTATGGAATAATTGGAACAGTCTAACTCTGCCCTAGCTACCCTGATTGGAGGTCGATGGAGCTACTGCTAGACTCACCTGAGAGTGTGTGTGTGTGTAATCTTTCTTTTACATTCCTTCAATGGTAAACTTAAATTTGGGATACAATACACACAGGTTTCATCCTAGTATAGACCAATGCTGCTTCTGCTGTCATGAACAATCTGTGTTACTCAAAGTGCTACTCAAAACCAAAATACTATTTGAAAAGTTGAAATGTAGCTGGAGTTTTTGGGATGGTGTAACATGGTGAAATACATCACATTCAGTCTGGTTTAGCATGCTAGCCAGCCTGTAAAATAATGGCCAGTCTATATTCCTCTCCCTCTCTCTCTCTCTCTCTCTCTCTCTCTCTCTCTCTCTCTCTCTCTCTCTCTCTCTCTCTCTCTCTCTCTCTCTCTCTCTCTCGTTTAGAATTTGATTTGGTATTGAAAATTGTAAGGATATATTCTGTGGACAAATGGGTGGCAAGTATTTCTTGATCGCTAGATAGATGACACTAGATGCAGAACACAGACCGGATAAATCATTTGTTGGCGATGTCAGCCACAGGCACACAGTAGTTTGCCGATCCATCTTTTACATCTTACTTTTTTTCTCCTGAATCGTTATTGGTCACAAGCCACATTACACCCACATTACACATTAAGACAGTAGAAAGTCGCCTGTAAAAAAGATTGAAACGTAAATCAAGCCAGCAAGCGTCTTTACAAGCCTTCATAGTCCAAGCCTCTTCTCACCACTCACAGCTTTGTGGTCAGAGACTACCGAAGGTTTTCATCATGGGGGGACGCACAATAGGAGCTAAACTAATTGGCTGTGAGACACAGGAAGTAAGATTAAAGAAATGAATATAAATAGTTGGTCGAGGTCTTCAAAATAGCTGCTTAGCGATCGAGGTGAAGTCCAAAGTGCGTCCACATAATCGATTCACCAGCGTTGTCCCAAGTCTTACTCTCTCTTGCTCACCACCGACTCTCTCACACTCGCAGCGTTTCAGTCTTCCTCGTACGGTCTTGATTACTGATGAGTTGCAGCTGCGTCACCTCCGCACCTGCACGTAGTGATTGGGGAAGCACCAGCCATCCCCCAAAGCACCCCCAAATGTACGTGGGAGGAGCAGCACAATTAGGATTAGGCCCATTCTTCATTCCAACGCTGATTCCCCCCTCGGAAAACAACAACAACAACAACAACAACAACAACAACAACAACAACAGCCGTCCCTCTCTGTCCTTCCCTCCCAAGGTGACGGTGACGGACGGCGGGCCCAACGCGAAGCAGAGCACGGTGTGGGTGATGGTCCAGGTCATGGACGAGAACGACAACAAGCCCGTCTTCCCCGAGAAAGTGTACCAGATCCGGCTGCCGGAGAGGGAGCGCCGCAAGAAGGGCGAGGCCATCTACCGGGTGTTCGCCTACGACCGCGACGAAGGGCCCAACTCGGACCTCTCCTACAGCATCGTCGACGGCAACGAGGACGGCAGGTTCTTCATCGACCCCAAGACGGCGGTGGTGTCCTCGCGCAAGGCCTTCACCGCCGGGAGCTACGACATCCTAACGGTACCGCCGACAGAACGCCACCAAATAGGCGGTGTTAGAGAGCACTTTGTCAGCGCGAGTAGAGACACCGCTGTATTAATCGTATTTCATTAAGGTGTGTGTACGGCAGTTATTTTGCGGAGAAATGCAGCACATTATTTTCTTTTTAAAAATAAAAGCGCGTAAAATGAACACTAACGTTGAGTCTTTTTATACCTTTCCGAATGCGGGAGATCTGTTTGGAATCATGGTCTAGAACGTGGGTTGTATACAACAAGGTTAGCACCAGGCTATGTCCTCTGTTTTGTTGTCTGTCAGAGATTTGGCAGCCATTTAGGTCAAGCATTGAAATCGGAATGTTTGGCAATCTGTATTTAGCACATATTGGTGATCATGCTGTTCGATAATGATTGTTTTCTAACGTTGTTTACTTCTGTGTATTCGGCTTATACTCTGGCACTAAGACTTCATTTATTCAAACTGTACATTTTAACTACGATTCTTATTTATACTATTCATGCAGTTTAACACATTTATAGATCCCATTTCTCATCATTAATATTTACACTGTTGTTTAATATTGTAGGATTTTTATATTACTATTTTGTTCTATATTGTAGCAGAAGGCACAGAGTTTTTACATACTTTCTTTGCTTATGTTCAATTGTCTTATCATTTTTCTATGCATATAGATTTATATCCTAGAATGGGGGCAACTGTAACATGACCCAAATTACCCCCCAGGGACCTGGGGGGTGAATTATTTCTGATTCGGATTAAGCCCATACGGCCATAATAAATGAGTAAAACAGATGTTTGGCAACCCTCTGATGCCTGTTGGCAATAGCACTTTGTGTTCGTATAGGTGTGAATTCCCAAGTAGTTATGCTCTCTTTGCTGGGATTCAACCCCACCCCAGATCAAAGCCACCGACAACGGGCGCCCGCAGAAGTCTGCGAGCGCGCGGCTGCACATCGAGTGGATCCGCCGTCCTGCGCCGCTGCCGCAGCCCCTGCGGTTCGAGGAGCCCTTCTACAACTTCACCGTCATGGAGAACGACAAGGTGGCGGAGATCGTGGGCGTGGTCTCAATGCAGCAAAGCTCCGCCCCGCTGTGGTTTGACATCACAGGTAAGGCTGACTGACCCCAACCTACCCCTGCCACTACCCTAGCCCTAACGTAGCCTCAAAAAGTAGCTAAGTAGCTAATGCTAAGGCTAACGCAATTGTTTTCGGTAGGAGGGCGGGGATGGGTTCGTATATCACAGCTGAAGGAAGGGTGACGCTGGGAGGGTGGGAGGTCAGGGAGAAGTCCCCCATGCTTGGTGCATGCGGCTGCCCACAGTTTTGCCCGTGCGCAGGGGTTGACGTGAATACGTGATGAGGAGATGCAGCTACGGCATTGTGTGCCCTATCTGGTCTGCATGGTCCGTGCTAGTGTACTTCCCCATCCCCCCGCTCAACCTCTTCTATCCTACGTAGCACAACCCCCCCCCCTTCTGTTGACGATGTGACTGTGTTGAAGACAAATATCATTGAAAAACGTATTCCAGATTTACATCAGCACATTTTATTGGTATGTATTCACCACAGTCTTCGGAGGCTGGGACTAGCCTCACTGCAAATATTAAAGCCAGTGTGACACCCCTTCGAACAGCGTGAAATGCCAAACGTGGAACACTTAAAATCCCTTTGATCCGTCAAAGTTCACTCCCATCCAATTGAAAGACTTAATGAGATTATGTCATACCAAGCGCTCTAAGCTTGACTCTGATGCCGCAGAGAATTGTGTTTGTGAGGATATTTTGGTATACGGGTAAACCCCTATTTGATTCAATAACTAAAATAAATTATTTCACCCATGAAGTAATTCAATTAATATGTAATGCCATACAACACTGCAGAGTATGTTGAAATACTGACCAATGAAATAACACGGTTACATCTACACAGCTATGGGTGGTCATGTCTCTTGAGGGCAGCCGGTTTGCCCTGAGTGGTAAGTGTATTGAGTACTATGGTGAACAAGGACCACATTTCCCAGAGTGCACCATTCACTTTTTCCTTTGCTTGTTTTTGTTATCGTCACTGATGCGTCAGTGTGATCCAGTTGGAGATACCGCCTGGCTTGTGCTTCCAGCATTCTCCATCGCTATCTAGCACCTTCTGCCTCTCTTTTGCTCTCTCTCTCTCTCTCTCTCTCTCTCTCTCTCTCTCTCTCTCTCTCTCTCTCTCTCTCTCTCTCTCTCTCACTCAACCTCTTTATTTATTTTTATCCTATCTCTTCCCAAACAAAAGCCTTCAACCATTATATATTCATAAACAGTCTTTGTCAGACCCGAAAAATATTCTAAAATTTGCCATAATACTTCTGTCATAAGTATTAAAAAAATAACAACAACTTTAGATATTTGTTCTCAATAAACGTAGTTTGCATAGCATGATGCAATTTGAAAATCCAGTGAGTAATATAAAGTCTGGAGTTTTGTATAGGTGATTGTGTTTTGTTGATTTCAATCTGAATGGCACGGTATACAAAAGGGAGAGTCGAGAATTCACCTTGATTCAACTCCTTTCAGTTGGAGGATTCTGTTTCCCAGTATAATTCCTCTAACGCTTTCAACCTTAAATGAGCACTCGTCTATTCGCCACTTCACTGTGCCCCCTGCCTCTCCCTCCCGGGAGCGCTCTTTATTGCTCTCTCTTGTTGTCTCTCTATTGCTCTCGCTCCTGCTCTCATCTCAAGCTGCGCCCACGTTTATAGACGTGTTTCTCACCCCCCTTCCCCTCCCTCTTTCCTCTCTGTCCTTCCTGTGTGTCTCACCTTTGCTCTTCCTCTCTCACTTACCCCACACTCTTTTGTTTACCTTCTCCCTATTCTTTTCTCTCGCCCTCTCTCTCTCTCTCTCTCTCTCTCTGTCTCTCTCTCTCTCTCTCTCTCCACAATGCTTCGTGCCTGGAAGGTCCCAGGCCTTTCCGCGAGATGTTCTATATTCTGCAGAACGCTTGTGGCAGGAACTGTACCACAGAAGGTATCTCACTTCAAAACCACCCCATCCCAGGCCCCCGCCCCCAATTCACTCTGAACCTCCCCCCCCCCCCCCACCAACACTTTTCTTCCTTCACTTAATCGTCATCACCCTATCATTTTTGTTTCCGACTTGCCAGCATATTTTTGGTCGTTTTTTATTTACTTATTTGGCAATCATTGTTCCTGCTTGTGCTTCTCCCACAATGCCATGCAGTGCCGCTCATGCCCTCCTGTGATTGGTCTGGTTTGATGTGGGGTCGATGGTTGATTGGTTGGTTTAATATTCAGGGAGTGGGCCGTACCACAGTTGGCAGGGCAGTGGGGGAGGAGCACCCTGGAATTGATATGGGTTGGACGTGGGTTGTTTCCATTTTTCTGTTTGTGTGTATGCACCTTTGCCTGGGTTCTATGTCCTGTATCTGTGTTTGATTTTGAAAGTGTATTAGGGGAGGTATAATTAATTAGTTTTTGCATGATTTGTTGAGAACTATATCCCAAATGTCTATCATATTGTTTTGTGATATTTCCTGGGAGACATGTTCTCATTAGAATTGAATTAAACTACAAGACAGTTTATCACAGGATGACAGAATATATTATATGTTGAATGCAATGACAATTACCAAAGACGTAAAACAGTAATATTTATTTAGCACCCTGTGTGTGTGTGTGTGTGTGTGTGTGTGTGTGTGTGTGTGTGTGTGTGTGTGTGTGTGTGTGTGTGTGTGTGTGTGTGTGTGTGTGTGTGTGTGTGTGTGTGTGTGTGTGTGTGTCCTCTCTTGGTGGGGTTAATAGATGTGATTATAGTGTTGTGGAATTTCTTCAGGAGTTTGCTGCTCCCCAAGGCTTACTCATCTAACCCCCTAGGTTACCGAGGCGACAGCTCTGTTTAATGGCCCAGCATTAGCAGCCTTGGTAGCCTCCGAGGATGGCTACAGTCGCTATCACAGCCTCTGTGGATTATGGCTAACACCATACTTGCTCAAGGCCCTGCACACACACACACACACACACACACACACACACACACACACACACACACACACACACACACACACACACACACACACACACACACACACACACACACACACACATGGGTACACACACACGCATACAGCTGTTACATGTATAATAGTCTTTCTCAAAGGAAAGCTTAGAAACACAGAAGGAACATAAGCAGATTTTCCTCACTATCTTTATTTTGCCCTCCATCTCTCCTCACAATCACACAAACATCTGTCCTCACATGTTTACAGTTTTTTTTACACACACACACACACACACACACACACACACACACACACACACACACACACACACACACACACACACACACACACACACACACACACACACACACACACACGTTGTACAAGCGCCTGCCACCTACAGACCGCTTCTGACCCAATTAGACACATGAGAAGCTCCGAGGGGGTAGTGGACGGGGTCATCGCGGGGTCACCACGGGGTCATCCCGGGGTCATCGCGGTGTCACCACGGGGTCATCCCGGGGTCGTGGCCGGACAGCCTTCGTCGTCCTCCAGCTGTGAACTGCCTCAGGACCGTGCAAACAGAGTAGAGAAAGAGAGAGAGAGAGTACAGAAGAGAGAAAGTGTGCAGAAGAGAGAATGAGTGCAAGAAGTGAGAGAGCGAGAGAATACAGAATAGACAGTACAGAAGAGAGAGAGACCTAGAGAGCAGAGAAGCGAGAGCGAGAGATAGAGTCCGTATAGCAAAGACCATGTACTACACGCCACCTAGGTGGCTTTTCCCACTCCACCTAGGTGACTTTCCTCAGGCTCCTCCAAACAATTGGACACAGGGTGGTGATGTTGAAAGACCGGTTTATTGCAAAGGTTGAGTACAATGGTACATGCAGCTGGTGCTCCATGCTGCGATGTAGGAGAGCTCTCCCCGAGTGTGTGCGGTGATGGCTGGTTTAACCTGTGCACACTGATTGCTCAATGTGCAACAGGTGTGCAGCCTCAGCCAGCTCCAGACTCCAATCAGACTGACTCAGGCCAGGTGAGGCTGCTTAAACCAGCCATCATCCACACACACACTCCCACAGTCCGTAAGACAGAGAGATAGAAGAGATGTAGATAGAGCGAAATAGATCAAAATAATAATCTTGAAAGCCAATGCAGCATTTGTAAGAAAGAATGTGGAACATGAGGAAGAACATGGCAGAAATGGCTGATAGAAACTGGACTGAGAAAGAGGACCATATGCAAAAATAAATAAAGGCTAAAAGAATGAGCACACACAGCAAATACAGTATTGTTGGGGGTGATTGCAGCGATGGAGGGGGAGGGGGTGGAGATGAGGCACTAGTACAATATGTGTGTGGGTCCATGCTGGGACAGGGAGGACATGCAGTGACAGTGAAAGGCATGTGGTCCGAGATAAGGAGGCAGCTAACACTGCTCCTGGACCCTCTGAGCTAAAGAGATGGACGAGAGTCAAGAGATGGAGAAGAGCTGGTTGAGGGGGGTGAGGGAGGGGAGGTTGGTGAGTGAGGCAGTAACTGTAACAGAGAATAACGAGGATCATCAGCACAGTTGGATATCTGCAAACGGGAAAATAATGAGTTGTTAAAAAAACCCAGGACTGCATAGACGATAAGAAAACGAAATAGAACTGCAGGGAGACTTGGAGGACATAGGCTGTAACCTACTGCATGGATACTGTGCAGGCTGACATGCACTCAAACAATACAATTGCCAATGCTCTCTCTCTCTCGCTCTCTCTCTCTCTCTCTCTCTCTCTCTCTCTCTCTCTCTCTCTCTCTCTCTCTCTCTCTCTCCATAAGCATGCAGTCCATGTATATTCCCGCCGTTCATCCCCTATAAACCAGACCCTTAAAAAAAAACGGGCTCAGCTTAATGATATCATGACCACAGGTCGTATATGGGCCATATGACTGCTCATACTGGACAAACGCCACGTCCTATATAAACACACAAGAAGGGGTTGTCTGCTTGTTTTTAACCACAGGCCTAACCCACATCTGCTGCGCCTATCAAGCTTGGATAACCATTTTAGGGCTACAGCCCCGTCTGTATTAATCAATTGCTGAGTTTGACAGATTTGTCTCACCATATTGATGGTGACTTGCTCAGCCCCCACTCTCGTTACGCTCACTCACAAATTCACACACTCACGCATTAGCACACACACACACACACAAACACACACATAAAATAATGCGCCTCTTTGACTTAATGTTCCCATCAGCGTAGCTTTAGGCAACTCGCCAACAGATAGGGACCCAATGACCCCGCCTTTCATCACGTTCTCATTTTGAGAGAAGCATAGGTGGATTTCCAGGTAGCTGTGCTTCACAATGGGAGCATTTAATCTTCCTGCACAATGAAAAAAGCCGACCTCCCCCTGTTAAATTAAAGAAAGAAAGAAAGAAAGAAAGAAAGAAAGAAAGAAAGAAAGAAAGGCTTGGGCATTCCCAGCCCCTATGGCTCTCGCAAAAAGTATATTGTGTGTTTTCGTTTTGTTGTTGCCGCTTATCCAAAGTGGAAAAAAAACATGGGAGCAAACAGAATTTAGCTGCAGAGCTTTGGGTTTTGTCCCTCTGTAATTTGGCGGCAGACTCTTTCTTTTTCTTTTTCTTTTTTCTTACCAACCTTGACGCGCTGGTCTCTGCCAAACCATCAAGGGCCGTCTCCCTCTTCGGTATTCTATTCCGGAACCAGGGGAAAGCATCTTGGGGTTTGGAATGGCAGACATGGAGGCTTTTGAAGCTGCGTGTGATGGCAGCATGCGCGGCCGCTCGTTTTGATGGCGTATCATTCGTCATTTTCTTCAACCGGGAAAGGCTTCCTTATTTCTTGTAGTTCATCGTAAAAAAAGGAATAGAAACGAGTTACTTTTGAGGAAGAAAGACATTGCCAAAGTAGCACCAGAAACACTGTGGAATATGAAACTGGATCAGATTTCATACGTGTAGCAATAGATCGATGTAATCCATCTCTAGAAGTAGCCATAGTTCTTTTGGAACCTTTACAACGTCTGCCCTGAAACTTGAGGGATTGCAGAATAATGACACAATATTAGCTTTCAGCGCATGTTTTACGTGTGGAGCTCTTAAAAAATTGAGTCCTGGGGGAAGTCAAAGAGACTGGGAAAGCTGTTTTTAGAGCAAGCCAAAGTACTCTTTAACAAAAACCATTAGATTAACTTCACTGCAAAATTACTATGCTCCGAGAGAACTTAAGAGTGTATATATCTCTGAACTACGAGGTAAGATGGACTGGAGAAGGAAACTGGTTTGCGGGCACCCACACACACCCAGGATGACATGCGAGTGAGCACAACACAGACTACCTAAAAGCACATGTACACGGAAACACACACACACGCACACACACACACACACACACACACACACACACACACACACACACACACACACACAAGCACACACACACATGGCTGACTGTTGGAGGGCTGAGGTCATGGATTTATTAGACGGAGACGCCGACATGGAATCCTTTTGAGTCTACACCACGGAGTCACACACCCACACTGACCCAGCCACCCACGCGCACACACACACACACACACAGAGACACAGACACCCACGCGCACACACACACACACACACCCACACTGACACAGCCACCCACGCGCACACACACACACACACACACACAGAGACACAGACACACACACATGCACACACACACACACACACACACATATATACACACACACACATGCACACACACACATACACACAGACTCACACAGCCTCCCGTGCATAGACAAGGACACACACACACACACACACACACACAGTCTCCCTGAAATTATCCACTATATACGCACCCACTACTGCAGTGTAATCTTCTAATCATTAAAAGGGCGTTGCGCTGACCAGCGTTTAATTATGAAGACATCATTCTTGCGCATAATTATCTTTACATAATTCCTGACGTGTGCGTTGATGCCAATGGGGCTCCGTTGACACTGGTACTTTTAATTTAGTCCATGCATTATGCAAAAAGGCAGGGTGGCTGTTTAATTTGTAACCCTGCCCACAATGTGTCACCGCAGCGCAGAGTCCTGGAACCCCGCCCCCCCCCCCCATTGCTGTTACTTAAATGATTACAACCCTATTAGTGACACAGGACGCTGACTCCTGTGCTGTCCTACAGTAATGGCTAGTTGTGGGTGGGACAAAAAGACATGTCTGTGTTTTGAATGCCGTTTCTGCATGGCCATTATTCATGCGTCAACCCGGTGTGTCGTCTTCTTTGTGTTGTTGCATGTTTTGTGTCTGCTTTTGCATTCCTGTTAATGGCCTCCTCTTTGCAGTGAGCTGGGAAGATCCAAACCAATGCAGTCCACCTATGCTAACACACGCGCACACACACATTGCACAACCTCCCTTCCTCTGTACACACACACACCACACTACCCCTACCCCTAACCTAGTTTGTGTGTGTATATTTGTGTGTGTGTGTGATTGTGCGTGTGCTCATCCGTCTCAGTGCGTGTGTTTATGGTTATGTTTCTGGTTATGGTTATGTGAATATACGGTTGCTTTCTCCGCCTGTAACCCTGGCGGGAACGCATCTCAATATTATCATCTCCATTACAAACCCCCAGGAATTGTTTTTTGATGCCCCCACCACCCCCCCCAACAACACTCCTTAATAACCGCCTCCACCTCCTCACCTCCATGTCGGCCATCGTCCCCACCGCCCCTGTGTGACTAGGTGTCCTCTTGTCTCTGGACCCCTGTAGGAGGAAACACAGACAGCCTGTTTGACATAGAGAAGGGCATGGGCACCATCGTTATCGCCAAGCCCCTGGACGCCGAGCAACGCTCCTTCTACAACATGACCGTGGAGGTGACTGACGGCACCAACATGGCCACCACCCAGGTAAGGCGGTCAGGGGGGGAAAATCAAGTGTAAACTGCAATGTTTTGTACGGTTAAAAGTGGCATGCTTGTTGAGTGTTTGCCAAATTAAAATGTCCGCAGTAGGTAACCTAATGGGTTGTCCGCAATAGGTAACCTAATGGGTTATATACTCTGGCCCATATTGTTATTCACAATCAGATCGTATGTAACACAATATTTAACTGCTTGTTGAAATTTGGCATTTTGTTGGTATCATATATACCAAGCTAAATATGTTCTGGTTAAGAAGCTTTTGGTGGTTAGAGAATTCCGCTAAGGTACCAAGCGTTGTTCATAGCTTTTACAAGTACAAGAAAAGCACTGGATATTTAACACAGCGCTGTTGTTCCTTTGTGTTCTATATACACCAAGGTGAATATGTTGAGAGAGTGTTAAAAGAGTGTGTTGTTGCGAGCTTGTTCAAGTTAGCAGGAATCACCGCACCTGTAATTACTGAGACCAACTGTTGCAACCAATTGTTGCTATCATTTTATTACATTGGAAATGAAAATAACATTACCTCGTGAGGACATGACCTTAAAACTCTGTGTACTCCTCCGTGCCTCTTGTGATGATTCAATCCACTTTGTTCCTGTTTCATTAATGACTCCAAACAACATGAGTGATGGCCTGTTGCGAGGACTGTCACTGCTATCGCCCAGCATCTCTGAATTGATTGCAGCAACGGTGCTGCCGTCAACCAGCCCAGCCCGTTCAGACTACTCAGTCTTGTTCCCTCAGGGCTGTCCTTCATCATCCCAAGTGGAATGATACATGTGCTCAAAGACTCTGATAATGGACTCATTTAGTGGTTGTGCCCTAAGCAGTGCAGCTTAAAAATCTCTCAAAGTTGCACCTTGATCCGATCTAGGTCTTTACTTAGGAGTTTGCCTCATACAGATGTTCATATCAATTCACTTTTAAAAGCAGATTTCTGTTTTTCAGAAAATTAAACCTGCATTATGTACGTTTTTACATTAGCGACCGCTAGTGGCTTTGTAGTGGAGTTGTAGTCATAGCTATATATCATTTTCAGACTGAGATTCAGACTGAGATCGTCTGAGATTGTGGTCTATGGAGTTGGGAGGCAAATGTGGACCAGAATAAAACGCTTTATAGTAAAAGAAATCCCCTCAATGGAGTGACTGGTGGATGGGGGCGTTTTATTCTTGAGAAGATACTTTTCTACTGCAGATATAGCTGCAGTAGAAAAGTTACAAAGTGCAGGTTTTAAGTGTCTCTTTGACATCATATTCACTTCACAAAACCACATGAGGAAATACAGACCCACAAAGTAACTCCATTCTAAACAAAAGAGGAATACTGTTTCGATATTGACAATAATATAGGCCTTACAATAATATGATGTATTTGGTTTTCAATGTGATTTGTCCGGTTTTAGATATTGTGTGGCAGTTGGACATATCAGGATTGACAAACAAACACATACAGATAGACATGTGATTATTATTTGCACACACAGAAACACACATAGACATGCAAGGACTTACACACACACACACACACACACACACACACACACACACACACACACACACACACACACACACACACACACACACACACACACACACACACACACACACACACACACACACACACACACACACACACACATTCACACACGACCACATAATGTATTTGAGTTGTCCCAGGGCTATGACATTATCATTTTTATTGAGTGAAGAAAGAAATCTGACATGTGAGTGAGACACCATATGATTTCCCCCCAGATGTGCACACACACATACACATACACACACATACATTTAACAAGCTGGTATATGCACCAGTCACTTTGCTCAACAAGGAAAAGTAGTGACATGTTTATGAATTTAAGTTCTATTCGTATACATCTCCAGCCATTTGGGATCTCCATGCATGTATCATGTCATGTAAGCTGCATGATTGAAGCTTACAGCAAAGCCACTTCTCTCCCATTTGTATGCATCGCATGTCCCTGTTTATACCAAAACAGACTACAAAATAAACATACACACACGCACACAAACAAACAAAATAATCGGAATACATATCCTCAATAGAATACAATATAGAATTTCGTCAAAAACCATGTTTCGTTTCTTCAGCGGGAAAGGCAGTGGAATAGTGGGATTGCGAGGGAATTGAGAGCGAGAAGAGGGGGGAAGAGTGTGTGTACTGTAGTGTCATTTTTCAAAGTCTTTCATTGACATCATTGTACTCCTTGCCGACGGTCTCTTAGTAACGCACTCTTCACTTGTTGAACCCCCCTAGCTGTTTTCTCGCTTAAGTATGGCAGACTGCACTTAAGTACCTCTACAGTAGGATTCATCCACGCTGGGTTTTTTGTGCTGATAACAATGGAACCGGGCTTTACCTGAGAGGCATTTGCATGTGCAATACACATACACACACACACATACAAAAACACACACACAGACACACTGACACACTGACACACACACACACACCTGTAAGCAAATAGAAAATATAAGTATTTTCCGTGTGTGTCCTCTAGCTAGGGCTCCCATATGGAGTCTCGGCATGGGGGGGGGGGGGGCAGGAATAAATTCTCTGCTGCAACCGACAGACCAACAGAAGGCTGGCGGTTTAAATTTAGCCGCTAAGCCCAGAAGCCTCCCCCGTCTTCCCCCAGCTCCCCCCCCCCCCGCCCCCCTTCCCACCCCCACCCTCCCACCTTATTTGTGTTATGTCTCCTCTCTTGGATTCCCTCTCTCTCTCTTACTGTGTTGTGCTATTGCATCCCCCCCATCCACCCACCCCCCCACACACACACACACACTCTTTCACTTTCAGTTTCCTGCCTTTATCTCCACCTCCCCGCGTCACTCTGTCTCGCCGCTGATAACGTTTCCTCTCTTGTTTTTCCTCAGATGCACACAGTGTGCCGCACGACTTGCGTTGATGACTCGGGCGCTTTTCCATGAGTGGCCGCCCTAGGGCGCACGTCCCTCACGACACACCCCCCGCTGCCCCCCCCCCCCCCCCCCCCCCCCCCCCCCCCCCCGCTTTTTGTACCTGTGCACCATGACTGTGCACGTGCACCATATCTCCTGACTGTAAAGTACAGATTTATATTTCAGTTTCAAAGCAGGCAACCAAAAGGGTCGGATTTGAACCACCTTTCTCTCTTTTTACCTTTCGGGTATGCTGATCAGCTGGTTTTGAAACCTCGATCTTGACCCCCCCCGGGGGTGGGGAGGGGGGGGGGGCGGCCTTCGAATCCCTCCCGTTGTAACGTGTCCCTCCGTCTGTTCCCTTACCCTTCTCTCCCCGCCCGCCCCTCCAGGTGCACGTCAGCGTTCTGGACAACAACGACAACACGCCCGTTTTCTCCCAGCCCACCTACGACGTGGCCGTCTCGGAGGACACGCCCCCGGACACGGAGGTGCTGCAGGTGCTGGCGCTGGACCGCGACGAGCACCACCGGCTGTCCTACTCGCTGCACGGCGCCGTGGACCCCGGCAGCCTGCGTCTGTTCCGCGTCGACCCGACGCTGGGCAGCGTCTACACGGCCGAGCGGCTGGACCACGAGGCCCGCGCCCAGCACATCCTCACCGTCATGGTACGGACGCCGGGGGGGCGGTGGCCACCGGCAACCGTGTGATTCATTCATTCAGCCTGTGTGTTTAGACGCGGTGTCGCGTGACGTCGCATCATCGGGTTACGCGACGCGGGCGCTCCGAGGTAGGAATTCGCCTTCTGCGGAGCGACGCCACTGTTGGAGATTATTTTGCAGCCAGCAACGGGGAAGTCTCGCGGTCGGCTGTGGCCAAAGCGTATTCATGCTCAGTCCTAGTAACCTTTTAACTAAATGAGGCCGGTACCACTGAAAATACATCACGTGTAGATCCGAACCGAATGAGGTAAGAAATGGCCGGCTTTGTGCTGCGAGAATGAAATCACATATTTCCTGTTGACGCAGAATGGATGCGGGTCACTACGCATGCAGCCATATGAACAGCCTAGCGGCGGTTGGAGGAACTACATGTTAGTTTATCCCGCCTGGGCTTCATAAAAATGCCTGCCGCTTGGTATATAAGCAACGCCTTCAGTCCAATTGGATGATTATTCCAGATAATTAGCCAATTATAGTAATGCTGTTGCAACCCCCCCCCCCCCCCCTCCCAATTATGCTTTCTGACATTGTACTTAAGGCAAAAAATTTAAAACGTACATTTTCTTGTTACAAAATACAGTTACAAACATTTGTGGTAAGCCCAATGTAGTGTAATATAATTGGTGTGATGTTATCTTTGCACATCCTACGTTTACCCATAATTTAGCAATTATGATAATCGCAAAAGAGTAACAGCGGTATTCAAGCCTCATCAGAGGAAATGGGATGCATTTCTAAAGAAGCAATGAAAAGAGTGCGAGAATGGGCCCATGGTCTTAGATTTAATTAAAATGTTATGGCATGCAATGTGTGTGTGTGTGTGTGTGTGTGTGTGTGTGTGTGTGTGTGTGTGTGTGTGTGTGTGTGTGTGTGTGTGTGTGTGTGTGTGTGTGTGTGTGTGTGTGTGTGTGTGTGTGTGTGTGTGCATGTGTGTGTGAAGGTTTCTGCGTGTGAACTAAGGAGTGAACCACAATGAACATATTTGAGGTCTTATAGGGCTTGTATTATTTGTGATTTCTGCATTTGAAGAAGGTAAATTAATCTGGTTTGCTTGCTTGACTTCGTGTCTTCAGTAGCAGATTAAAGCCAGGAACAGGAAATGCACTCCCCATCACACCAGTTCATCTACGCTAGAATAATTACTTATTGATCTGATGTAGTGAATTTGAAATTAATCCTTCATCGGTTATGAACAATACAGGAACAAATTTCGTAGAGAATAGGAGATATTTATGTTGTGTGTGGCATAGTGCACAGATTAAATTTGGTGTTATCAGTCTCAGCAGGTATAGTATCTGTAATCTTATTGTATAATGGATAGTTGAAAATGCATTTTATATCTCATATTTACAGCACACACAGACAAAAATAAACAAGACGTTTGCATCTTGGCTATGCGTATGAATGCAATATATATATTTTAGTTCATAACATATGAAAGCATTTTATTACAAAATATAAGATGTACTGTATTAATCTCAGGCAGGAAATTAGTTATTTGTTATAAATTGTCAACATGGGTTTACTAGATTGTTTAGCTTATATTCGAAAATCCAAAGGGTATATAATGAATTGGATGCTAATGCTGTCCTATTTATATTCACCCTGTGTGGCGCTGATGTTTTTGTCTGATCTTACTGAACTGTTTTTGAGAGTCTCTGATTAAAGCATGAATATCAATCTCATTAGCCTAGTAATTCAAACCCACTGTTGGAAGTAGCTTGTCCCTAAGGGCCCATAACAGTTATAAGTAGCACTCAATGTCTATCTTACTGGGACTTCTGAGTACAATGCTATACACAAACAAAGCCGTTTCCTGTAGATTTTAACAAACAATCATCCTTTCATTTATATCCAGAATCGCGGTCTAGCAAATCATGCTTTAAAGCATTGCATTTGTTCAAGCATTACAAGTCTTTCAGATTTGAAGATCCAAATGTTAACATCGTTTTATAAATTCCATCTCTCTTCTTTTTTTCACAAGGTTAAAGACCAGGAGTTCCCCTACAGACGAGGCCTGGCGCGTGTGTTAATCGAGGTGGAAGATGTTAACGACCATGTCCCCATCTTCACCAGTACTCTGTATGAAGGATCTGTCTACGAGTCGGCTGCAGTGGGATCGGCCGTGGTCCAGGTTACAGCGTTGGACAAAGATAAAGGAGCCAATGCAGAGCTTTACTACGCAATTGAAGGAGGTAAAAAAAGATTTATGTTACTTTTTTATATATTATTTACATTTTATCGTATGAAAAGGTAATTTACTCCAATTCAAACCCAACATGTTTATGTTCTTTTTTTTGTCAAATGTTTCAGGAAACGCTGGAAATGCATTCCAAATTGAGCCAGTTTTGGGCATCATTTCTGTTGCCCGTGACTTGGACCTGTCTTCCATTGGTCAATATGTTCTGACTGTCCGAGTCACCGACAATGGCTCCCCATCCCTGTCCACAACCACGCTTGCTCGTATTAGTGTTACCCTCTCTGATAATGCTGGACCAAAATTCCCTCAACCTGAGTACCAGGCTGAAATCACAGAGAACGTTGCAGTTGGAACTTCAGTTACCACAATAAATGCAGTAAGCCAATCCACGTTGACCTATGACATCAGACAGGGCAACAGCCAGCGGAAATTCCAGATAAACCAATATAGTGGCGTGATCATTACGCATAAGCCCCTTGACTATGAGACCCAAACATCCTACACGCTGACGGTCCAGGCCACCAACATGGCTGGGATGGCTTCAAATGCCACTCTGCACATTCAAGTCGTAGATGAGAATGACAACCAGCCAGTGTTCCAGCATCTGAGTTACCGGGGCAGCATAAGTGAAGCTGCGCCAGTCAACAGTGTGGTTCTTAATTCAGATGATTCACCCTTGGTAATCAAGGCGACTGATGCCGACCACAATCAAAATGCACTCTTGGTGTATCAGATTGTTGAGGATACTGCCAAAATGTTTTTTACTGTTGACTCCGGCACTGGCTCCATCAGGACCATTGCCAATCTAGACCACGAGACATTTTCTAGTTTCCTCTTTCATGTTCACGTGAGGGACAGTGGAAGGCCACAGCTGACAGCAGACAGTCCCACTGAGGTCACCATAGAGGTAGTTGACACCAATGATTCACCTCCTCGTTTCACCCAGGATGCCTATGAGACTGTCTTGCTACTCCCTACCTACGTGGGCGTGGAGGCTCTGAAGGTGTCAGCCATTGACCCTGACCGAAATGTGCCTACAGAGCTTACCTACTCCCTTACCGATGGAATCTTGGAACACTTTGCCATTGAGTCCTCATGTGGAATCATCACTGTTAAAAACAACAACTTCTCGAAAGAACGTTTCCGCTTGAGTGTGAAAGTCTCCGATGGTAAATTCTCTAGCACAGCTCTGGTTACCATTTTGGTCAGAGAAGCTCTCGACTCTGGTCTGAGCTTTGGTCAAAGTATCTACTCTTCGTCTATTCAAGAGAACGTAACAAACATCACCAAAGTTGCTGTTGTCAATGCTGTGGGGAACCGTCTCAATGAACCTCTTCAGTACACACTGTTAAATGCTGGCACGCGATTTAGAATCCGACCAACTTCTGGCGTAATTCAAACCACAGGAGTACCGTTTGACAGAGAAGAGCAGGAATTCTATGAACTAGTCGTTGAAGCAGGCAGAGAACACGATCGCCAGCGTGTAGCTAGAGTGATGGTCAAAGTCCAAGTCGAGGACATCAATGACAACAACCCTATATTTGTTGGGCTGCCATATTATGCTGCTGTACAAGTCGAGGCTGAGCCAGGTTCACATATCTTCAGAGTCATGGCAGTAGACCGGGACAAAGGGATCAATGGAGAGGTTTCTTACTACCTCAAGGACAGCCACGGGCATTTTGAAATCAACAGGCATACAGGAATCCTCAACCTCAAGAAGGCCTTTGAATCAGACTTATCTAATGTGGAATACCAGATGGTTATTTATGCCAGAGATGGTGGTCACCCACCTCTTTCTACTACCATAGAGTTCCCCATCACTGTCGTAAACAAAGCTATGCCAGTATTTGACAAACCATTTTATTCCGTATCTGTAAACGAGGATGTGGCAGTGCACACACCAATCCTAGGTATTAATGCAACAAGCCCCGAAGGCCAAAGCATTATCTACACCATCGTTGAAGGAGACCCGTCCCTTCAGTTTGACATTGGGTTTGACACAGGAGTCATTAGTGTCATCCACTCTCTGAACTACGAAAAAGCATCGTCTTACCGGCTAACTGTAAGAGCCACAGACTATCTGACTGGTGCCCGTGCGGAAGTAGACGTGGATGTGAATGTTCAAGACGTGAATGACAACCAACCTTTGTTTGAAAAAATGTCTTACAGGGCTGTCTTGTCAGAAACCGCCATGATTGGTACTCCAGCACTTCAAGTAATCGCCACGGACTCAGACTCAGAAAAGAACAGCTTAGTACGCTACCAGATTTTCTCCGATGCGCACAACAGCACAGACTACTTCCACATTGATAGTAGCAGCGGCTTAATCCTCACCGCTCGCATGCTTGACCATGAGGTAGTTCAGAGCTATCATTTCACCGTCAGGGCTACCGATAACGGTTTCCCACCTTTGAGGAGCGAGGTATCAGTTGTGGTTGTAGTGAATGACATGAATGACAATCCACCAGTCTTCAACCAGCTGCTCTACGAGGCCTACGTGAGCGAGCTTGCCTCCAGGGGTCACTTTGTGACCTGCGTCCAAGCATCTGATGCCGACAGCTCCGATTCGGACAAGCTGGTGTACAGCATCTTATCCGGCAATGAGAGGATGAATTTTTTGATTGACATGAAAACAGGAATTATAACTCTGTCTGGTCATCGTAAGCAACGGATGGAGCCTGCCTACAGCCTGAATGTTTCAGTCTCTGACGGGGTTTTCACCAGCACTGCACAGGTTCATGTTAAGGTGCTGGGGGCCAACCTGCACAGCCCCCTGTTTGGATTAAGTACATATGATGCAGAGTTACGGGAAAATGCTGCCATTGGCACCAAAGTTATACAGGTAATACAAATCTGCAAATGCTATGTCTTTCTTATATTAATCATATTAATACATGATACAATTACAGTGTACAAACATCTATAATTACAGATGGTTTCATCGTTTGTGATTGTTTCGATTTCAGGTGAAGGCAACTGATGCAGATCCAGGGGTGTTTGGCAAAATCACCTATTCTTTTGTCAATGATGTGGGCAAGGACCAATTTAGCATTGATGGAAATGGTTTTATTACTACCGTAGAGAAGTTGGACCGTGAGGACCCAGACAATAAGGACATCATTCTTGCAGTTGAAGCCCAGGATTCTGGTGGCCGTGCCTCTTACTGCACGGTACAAGTTACCCTATTGGACGACAATGACAACGCACCCCAGTTCCGTGCAACTGAGTATCGAGCTTCAGTAAAATCGGACGTTGCCAAAGGATTTTTTGTAACCCAAATCCAGGCTTATGATCCTGACAACGGTGCCAATGCCAAAGTGACATACTCCCTTTACAGTGAGGCACATGTACCAGTGGTGGATATTCTGGAGATCGACCCTGACAATGGTTGGATGGTAACTAAAGGAAGCTTCAGCCATACGAGGAACTCTGTACTGTCGTTTTTTGTCAAGGCTGTGGACAGCGGAAACCCTGTGAGACATTCTCTGGTATCGGTTTACATCCATGTGCTAGCACCGGACGCTTTGATCCCCTCCTTCACCCAACCCCAGTATTCATTTACCATTCCAGAAGACACCCCCATTGGCGCTTCCATTGGGATGGTGCGCCTCAGCATTCCTCTTGGACGTGCTTCTCTATCTGCTGCCTTTGCCCTGGTGAATGGTGAGACTGGAGAGAACAACCAGGATGCGGTATTGGTGGTAGAAAAGGATACAGGCATCATTAAGCTTGAAAAGCCTCTAGACCACGAGGTAATCAAAGCTTTCTACTTCAAGGTCACTGCGACAGTTCAGCAGGCAAAGGTGGATTCCGTGACCACAGTGGATGTCGAGGTCAAAGTGCTGGATCTTAACGACAACAAGCCTGCCTTTGAATCCAACTCTTACGAGGCTACGGTCATGGAGGGAATGCCTGTTGGAACCAGAATAATCCAAGTCCGTGCGTTGGATCCAGACTCCGGAGCCAATGGTCAGGTGACCTACAGTCTTGGGACAGCCACCCAGCCAGCAGCAGTGGAACAAGACCGATTGGTCGGCGTCTTTAGCGTCGACAGCAACTCCGGTTGGATATCCATACTTAAACAGCTGGACCACGAGACCGACCCGTCCTACACCTTTACCGTGGTGGCCTATGACCTTGGGGAGAACCTTGCTCTGTCGTCTACCACTTCCGTGACAGTGGTTGTGACCGATGTCAATGACAACCCCCCCACGTTTCTGGAGGAGAGGTATCACGGTTCCGTGCGGGAGAGTGACCCACCAGGGGAGGTGGTGGCTGTGCTGAACACCAAAGATGACGACAGCTCTCCCATCAACCGCCAAGTCAGCTACCACATAACCGGTGAGTGATTATACGGGTTCTCGTCCTAGACGTCTTTGGCCATCCCTTTGTTCATGCTAAACCAATGCTAAACCTCCCATGTGACCGGGTTTTGCTGTATCTGTATTGTAGGATTTGTGGTTACCAAGGTTAATCCTTCAACATGTCAGGGAGCTACATGATTGATCACTGTCCTCCATAACAACCCTGTGCAAACATGAGGAGGAATCTCATCGTACTAAATTAAAGATGCGATACAATTTAGAAGTCATATAATTTCTGTGTGTGCACAGTGGGTGTATATATATCTAGAACTGAGCCTGATTACAAAACAAACAGTGTCCTGCACTGAAATGCAATTTTCATACTGATATCAGCTCTGCCAGATATGTGTTAGCACATTTTTCTACCGAAAATTAGCATTCCACACCCCTTGTCTGCAGCTCAGTACATTACAGCTAGCCCAAGGCCAAGGGATATTAAATGGTTTGAGTAAACAGTTTACACACTTCACAACCTGGCATGTATTTGATGAAGGCTGTCTGGCCTTTGGTCATATCTCACTATAATGTGCACTAACCTTAGGATACAAGAGTTATCCTAAAGTTAAGTTAAGTTTTCAACTTTGTTTGATTTGGACAAATCAATGTGAGGTCACTGTCATAACAACAATCCCCCAATGACAAAACAACTATACCCAATTACTGGCTAGGTGTTTATTTTGTGTATCCTTCTTTATTTACATCCACAAGCCCAAGAAAAAGATAATGATTTAAAAAAAATAGGAACAAAGGCAAAATGGATAAAAATAAGAAATCAGGTTGAAAACTGTCTTCATTATAGAGATGTTGATCAGAATAACTTCTTCCCCTGCATTCTTCCTTGCTAATTGACAAGTGTGAGAGTAATGATGAAGCTGGGATGCCCCCTAGAGAAGGGTGACAAAGACCAAGAGTGCTGATGGGGGAGTGTGGGGTAGTGGGTGGAGGATAAGGGGAAGCGTTAATGAAGAACTTGTACATAGGCAGGGAATCCTCTGCTGGTTGGCATTCTAATGAAGCGCAGACACACGACAGCTGAGAATGAAAGACATGACCTTATAGATGACAGCTAGACGGCTAGAGAGCAATGATAGCCCTAGGTATTGAGTTTCTCTGGAGGGAAAGCGTGAAAAAAAGAAAAACGAAGTGAATGAATTGAAACGCCAAAAGTGTGTTAAGTCAGAAAGCTAGACAAAAGTGACCTTTCTCGCTCACGAGATAAAAAAATAAATAAAACCAATTTGACGTGCACAAAGCAGATAGGGAAGACGTACCGAAAGGAATTTCTCCCGTCGCTGCCAGAAGATAAACTCAGCCCAATCCGTTAAAGTACGCTTGTTGCTGTATGAAATGGGACACATCGATTTGATCTGAAGCTGCACACGGCAGCTAAATTCGAGCTATAACGCTATTTGAGTTTTGTTTCTTTTCTATATCGACTGTATTCTTTCGGGGTGTAATCCCTGTGCACAGCCATATCCAAGATACCATCACTTCTATTTGAGGTGTTCACACACCTTGATGGAAGCAGTTCACAAGACAGTAGGCATTCATTGAGATGGCCAGCATTTCTTTGCATCTGTATTTATTTAGAGTCGTCCTTCAAGCCAATATTTCACACATATATATATATATAAATAAATAACCACTTGCAATTTGTTTATTGTATTTTGTTAAATTAGTAACGAAATTCTGAACACTTTAATTTTCTTACTCATCAGATGTGCAATCTCCTAGATCACCCCTCCACCCCCCCCCCCCCCCTCCCCCCCCCCCCCCCCCCCACACACACACACACACACGTGCACACACCCCATCCAGCACTACGCTCTTTCCCACTTGTATTTCTGCAGCAGGGGAATGAGGCCCAGTGTTGAGATGTGTGCCGTTGTTTGTGGAGGTGTGCGTCTGTGTGTGTGTGAACTCATCAGCGATCAGAAAGCTGGGGGGGGGGGGGGGGGGGGATTCTGAGGTAGAGCCCCAGCTGGAGGGCTCTCAGTGGTTGACACGGAAGTTGACACACATACACACACCGTAGTACTGAGACCCACACACAGGCACACGCACGCGCGCGCGCATTGCACAAATTGTGGCAGGACTAATGCAAGGGGTGTGGTATTGTAATTACAGAGAAACTTCAGCACTGTCTGTCAAAATAACGTGAATTCATTTTTGTACGTATCTGACATGGCTCTGGCATCGGTACTTCGGATGATCGCCACTCCAGGTCCCCTGTTTTAGCCTGTGTACTATAATGTCCCGACACTCTCCAGTCGGCATGCCTGTGTGGCCTTTTCCTTCTGTGACCGGTGTCTGTGGTCCAGGGGGGAACAGGGGCGGGGTGTTTGCCCTGGGCCTGGTGCAGGGCGAGTGGAAGATGTACGTCAAGGGCCTGCTGGATCGGGAGGACCAGGACCGCTACACGCTCAACGTGACCGCCAGCGACGGCCTCTTCGTTACCAGGGCAACAGTGGAAGTCGCAGTCACGGACACCAACGACAACAGTCCCGTCTGTGACCAGGTAAGAGAGGGCATTTTTTTTACCCCCATTCCCTCCACCGAAACCTCTGTGCGCACTGTGTCACGTAATGAAACGGGGCCTGGCTGGGCAGGCTTAGAAGAGGAAGCAGAGCATCTGTATTTGTTTCTGCATTCGTTTTGTGTTCGGACATGACACAGACATGACACGCGGACGACGAAACACGGACAAAATGTTTTGCCGGTAGTTCATTTGCACCGGATCTCTTTTTAGTCCCGGTGCGGCGGCGGCGGCGGCGGCGGCGGCGGCGCCGGGACAAAGGGCTACCCCTTTAAAGACGTGCACGTGTGTTTTGTTGCGCTCCAGCCGGCGTACACAGCGTCCGTCCCTGAGGACATCCCGGTCAACGGGGCGGTGCTGCGGGTCGCAGCCACCGACGCCGACGTGGGCGCCAGCGCCTGGATCCAGTTCTCCCTGAGCGGACCCAACTCACAGGACTTCACCATCGACCCCGACACAGGTACGGCCGCAGCGGGACCTCTGTGCTGCCACACACGTGTCCCCATTCACACACTTCAGTCGGTCCAGCCGACCGACCGCCTGCCTGACTGACTGACTGGCTGGCTGACTGACTGACTGACTGACTGACTGACTGACTGGCTGGCTGGTCGATGACTGGTGGTTGGCTTTGCATTCGTTTGAACTGCTTGACCACGCGACACGCCACGCACAGAAACACAGAACACATGATTTATATGTTGATGTCGATTCATACATATCGATTTCCATGAGTTAGAACAGAACCATTCATAGTTTGACTCCATTTTTATATATTTATATTTATATTTACATGAATATGATATTATGTCTCAGACTAAGCCCATAAGCCTGGTCCTCCTTGATCTTGTGGCCATACATCATAGCCCTCTCAGACCCTTAATTCAGGGTATTACTCTGGTTCAATATCCTTTATCTCCCATCCAATATTACAATATTACATTGTATTAAAATGCAATTGGACCTAAAACTTAGTAAACTTAGTTTACAGTTAACAATTTATTTACTTAATTACTTTATTTACTTACGTTCGTGTGTTGTTTGGTTTCTTCTCATCCAGCCCCCTAACCGATGCTTTGCCCCCTCCTCTCAGGTGAGGTGACGACGGCGGTGCCTCTGGACCGAGAGAGGACCCCCGCCTACAGCTTGGTGGTCCGGGCGGAGGACGGCGGTGGCCTGTGGTGCGCCGCCGACGTGCACCTGGCGCTGACCGACGTCAACGACAACCCGCCCGCCTTCTCCCTGCCGCACTACACGGCCAGCGTGTACGAGGACACGGCCCCCAGGGCCCTGCTGACTCGCATCCAGGCCATCGACCCCGACGAAGGTTAGCCCCTGTCTCTTCCCATGTGACCTCCCAGGTCTGCCCTCCTCTCTCTCTGTCTATCTTGCTCTCTCTCCCTCTCCCTCTCCCTCTCCCTCTCCCTCTCCCTCTCCCTGTCTCCGTCTCCGTCTCCGTCTCCGTCTCCGTCTCCGTCTCCGTCTCCGTCTCCGTCTCCGTCTCCGTCTCCGTCTCCGTCTCCGTCTCCGTCTCCGT
>JACYXH010000182.1:85000-92500 GCA_026745465.1 Lota lota
AATAGTAGTAAATAGACTGATCCAAATAACTGAAGTTTATGTCACAGTGATTAAACAATGATTCTGCGCCCGTGTCTAGGTATTTATATAATAATCTCTCTCTCTCTGTCTCTCTCTCTCTGTCTCTCTCTCTGTCTCTCTCTGTCTCTCTCTCTCTCTGTCTCTCTCTCTGTCTCTTTGTCTCTGTGTCTCTGTGTCTCTCTCTCTCTCTGTCTCTCTCTCTGTCTCTCTGTCTCTGTGTCTCTCTCTCTCTCTCTCTCTCTGTCTCTCTCTCTCTCTCTCTCTCTCTGTCTCTCTCTCCCTGTCTCTCTCTCTGTCTCTCTGTCTCTGTGTCTCTCTCTCTCTCTCTCTCTCTCTCTCTCTCTCTCTCTCTCTCTCCTCCCCCTCTCCCTCCCCCTCTCCCTCCCCCTCTCCCTCTCCCAGCGGGGCCCGGGCGCCAGGTGCTGTACTCCCTGGCCGACTCGGCGGGCGGCTCCTTCTCCATCGACGGGGCCACGGGCGTGCTGGCCCTGGAGCGGCCCCTGGACCGCGAGGTGCGGCCCGCCTACCTGGTCGCGGTGCGCGCCTCGGACCGGGGCGAGCCGCGCCTCTCCTCGCTGGTCAACGTGACGGTGACCGTGCTGGACGTCAACGACAACCCGCCGGTGTTCGAGCGGCGCGACCAGCTGGCGTCCGTGCCCGAGGACGTGGGCGTGGGCACGGAGGTGCTGCGGGTGTACGCCGCCAGCAAGGACATCGGCACCAACGCCGAGATCACCTACAGCATCCGCTCAGGCAACGAGCACGCCAAGTTCCACATCCACTCCCTCACAGGTGACCCCACCCCCCCCCCCCCCCCCCCCCCCCCCCCACACACACACACACACACACACACAGGCCTGAGGGGTCCCCCAGTGTCTGTGATGTTTGTTGTTTTCCGGTCGGGTCGCGCGGAGAGAGTCACGGTTGTCGCCTCATCGACCTGGAGATCTGCACATCTATAAGTTAATGAGCTGGCATTTAGAGGGGGAAAGGCGTTGAGGCTAAAAGCCATCATTTATTTGCCAAGCCAGTAATTGGTGTTGGGCCTTTGATATACTCCAGGAGGGAAATATCACATGCAGTGGATATGTGTATGTTAATTTCCACGGCCATATATACATTTATGCAATGAACATCAGACGGTCATAGAGCGTCTGAAACTAAACATCTACTCGCTCTCTCTTTTACTCTCTCACTCCCTCTCCCTCTCTCTCGCTCTAACTCTCTCTCGCTCTCTCTTTTACTCTCTCACTCCCTCTCCCTCTCTCTCGCTCTAACTCTCTCTTCTCTCTCTCTTTAACTCTCTCACTCCCTCTCTCTCTCTCTCGCTCTAACTCTCTCTTCTCTCTCACTCCCTCTCCCTCTCTATCGCTCTAACTCTCTCACGCTCTCTCTTTTACTCTCTCACTCCCTCTCCCTCTCTCTCGCTCTAACTCTCTCTTCTCTCTCTCTTTAACTCTCTCACTCCCTCTCCCTCTCTCTCGCTCTAACTCTCTCTTCTCTCTCTCTCTTTTACTCTCTCACTCCCTCTCCCTCTCTCTCGCTCTAACTCTCTCTTCTCTCTCTCTTTAACTCTCTCACTCCCTCTCTCTCTCTCTCGCTCTAACTCTCTCTTCTCTCTCACTCCCTCTCCCTCTCTCTCGCTCTAACTCTCTCTTCTCTCTCTCTCTTTTACTCTCTCACTCCCTCTCCCTCTCTCTCGCTCTAACTCTCTCTCGCTCTAACTCTCTCTCGCTCTCTCTTTTACTCTCTCACTCCCTCTCCCTCTCTCTCGCTCTAACTCTCTCTTCTCTCTCTCTTTAACTCTCTCACTCCCTCTCTCTCTCTCTCGCTCTAACTCTCTCTTCTCTCTCTCTCTTTTACTCTCTCCCTCTCTCTCTCTCTCTCTCTTTAACTCTCTCTCGCTCTTCTCTCCCTCTCCCTTTCTCTCTCTCTCTCTCTCCCCCCCCCCCTCCCCCATCCCCAGGGTCCATCTTGGTCTCCCAGCCCCTGGACTACGAGGCGTGCCGGGACTACTTCCTGACGGTGGAGGCCCGCGACGGCGGCACGCCGCCGCTCAGCGCCGTCACCACCGTCAACGTCAACCTGACGGACGTCAACGACAACGCGCCCGCCTTCGGCCGGGACCTCTACACCGCCGTGGTGTCCGAGGACGCCGCCATCGGGGAGCCGGTGGTTAAGGTGCGTCTCAACCGTGCGTCGCAGGCGCCGTCCGAACCGCTGTCGCACAACGTAGCCACTACAGCGTGTGCGCTGGTCATGCAATGCTAGCCAAAAGTAGCCGACTCGTTTTGGCTAGTTCGGCTGCGGAGCGCGCCGCACAAATCAATCAGCCCAATGCGGCGCTTTGATTTGGTGTTGAATCGGGTGCTCTGTCCTGGCCGTTGCCAATAACAATTTTGGTGGGGGGTGGGGGGGGGGGGGGCGGCATGTGCTACCCCCCCCCCCCCCCCCCCCCCCCCCACCCCCCTGGTTGCGCCCCTGGTCAGGTGCTATGACAAACACTCCGTAAACTGGTGATGACACATACACCTCTGTGTACTTGTTTGACAAAGTATTGTTTCGGCCTCTGCACGGTGATGTATTGGTGTGTTTTGTCATCAGCTGACAGCAGAGGACGTTGACAGTCCGGTGAACGGGGACATCCTGTACTCCATCGTCAACGGCGACCGGGAGAACCAGTTCTTCATTGATCCGCTCAGCGGCATGATTAAGGTCAACAAGCATCTGGACCGCGAGACGGTGAGAATATAGACTATCTATGGATTCATACAAACACATACATGTGTATATATATATATATATATATATATATACTGTATATCAACAAACACTCACACACATGGATGCACACCAATCTTGGTCAAGCCAAGTAGGATGTATCATGTGTATGCGCAGAACAAATGACCTCACCTTCCACAGCCATCAATTTACTTGGAAGGGGCCTGACATTGCTTGCATCCAACTGAATGTAGCCCAACAACATGGTGTCCACTCCCAGACCAGTTGGACCACAGCTTGGTCATACGCAATGTGTGCACCTGCACTTTCCTGAACCCAAACGGAGTAGAGGACTAAAGTACCTCACCTTCCACAACCATCTTTTTACTTGAGTTTGGAAGGTGCCGGAGGTTTATTGCACCCAACCCAAAGTAAATCCTGTCCAACCAAGTACCAATCAAAATTTGGTCTGAATCCAACAAAAAACATGACTTTATATGAATTGATCAGCACTTGGTTATGCACAATAGCCTTATAGCGGTTGTTCAGACAAACTTCATATAGACTGTGTCAAAATCTGTACCATTACTGATCAAAGTAATAATTAACATGGGAGCCAGTAAATGGACCAAACCAGTTAGGTTCAGTCAAGTCCAGAAGCACTCTCCTATCTTTAAACCTGCTAAGGTGTTCTACAACGCTTGTGATGTAGAACACCAACAACGCATTTCACATTAAGATCAGTCTACACCAAAAAGCATTACACTTTATATTACAGTTTTTAAAACAACTTCAAGGTCGACAGCACAGCCGGCTTTTTTCGTGTGCTTTCATATGATGAGCTGGTAGAATTTAACCTTCAGGTGGCAGCAACAACATAGAAAATATAAGATTTTACCTTGAAAAAGATGTGAGCTGGTGATAAACCACTGACTGTGTTATAACAGCCTGTTAAAAAAAAGGCATATGTCGATTGCTTTTTGTTCAATTTTTTTATGTTATGGCTGTTCTGAACCAGTTGCTGTATCACCACAGTATAGCAAACACCTCTGCCATGAAATAAAAATAAAAATAAATGTAATGTTTCAAGAATTACTGCATGCTACACCATTTTGAGGGTTAAAGAACAACAAAACAAGCATCAACCCTACAGCTCCTTTAGATACATAGAACTGGACCATAGTCCTGCATATTCAAAAAGTGTGGAGAGTCATCGAATTGCTTTAATGTATTCCTGCTCCAGGGAGTTTCAAGTGTTCAGATGTGTTCCGATTCCCGTTATAAAGAATTTATGAGTGTGCTGCGTTTGGCAAGAGCTGATCTGAGCGTGCTCGGAAAGAGAACAACAGGGTGTGTGTGTGTGTGTGTGTGTGGCTGATGAAAGTGTCTGTGATATCAGAAGGCGTGCAGTAGTCCCTCCATCAGCGTGTGCAGGTATGTGCGTGTGTTAACGAGTGCCTCTCTGTGATTGAGCAAACAAACCACTCCCTGAGTGTCTTTTTCAACGCAACATCGTCATCACAAGAGTGATGTGTGTGTGTGTGTGTGTGGGTGTAAGTGTGTAAGTGTACACCATTTCAACCATCTCATTTCCAATACAGGTTATTCTGATTTTTCCCTCTCCTAAGCAGGGCGGGATCATACGGACTCATATCTCAAAGGCACCAGCCTACTGTTTCGCTCGGCTGTTATTGCATTTCTCTGCTGTATGCTTAGTTAGGCCTTTTACTTTGGAGCAAGATTAACGGAAAACCCACAGCAGCAAGACTAGAAGGAGTGTGCAGCAATGACAATGTTGGATCTTTGTGTGTGTGATTGGTGCATGAGTATGCCATAACGTTAGTCTCACATAGAATAAGGTCAAGACATGTCAGAAAGACGTGACTTATTGGTTATACATATATCACCAATATCGTGCGATATTGCGGTTTTATTTTCCAGGATCAAAGGGGACAATCCCAGTTAATACAGCAGCTGCTCAGGCCTGAGATCTTCAAGGTTTACCTCAATATCCAAGGTTTACCCTGAAATGTGATATCCAAGGTTTACCCTGATATGTGATATCCAAGGTTTACCCTGATATCCAAGGTTTACCCAGATATCGTAGGTTTACCCTGATATCCTAGGTCTACCCGGATATCCAAGGTTTACCCTAATATGTGATATCCAAGGTTTACCCTGATATCCAAGGTTTACCCTGATATCATAGGTTTACCCTGATATCCAAGGTTTACCCTGATATCATAGGTTTACCCTGATATCCTAGGTTTACCCGGATACCCTAGGTCTACCCGGATATCCAAGGTTTACCCTGATATCCTAGGTTTATTCTGATATGTGATATCCAAGGTTTACCCTGATATCGTAGGTTTACCCTGATATCCAAGGTTTACCCTGATATCCAAGGTTTACCCTGATATCGTAGGTTTACCCTGATATCCTAGGTTTATTCTGATATGTGATATCCAAGGTTTACCCTGATATCGTAGGTTTACCCTGATATCCAAGGTTTACCCTGATATGTGATATCCAAGGTTTACCCTGATATCCAAGGTTTACCCTGATATCGTAGGTTTACCCTGATATCCAAGGTTTACCCTGATATGTGATATCCAAGGTTTACCCTGATATCCAAGGTTTACCCTGATATCGTAGGTTTACCCTGATATCCTAGGTTTACCCGGATACCCTAGGTCTACCCGGATATCCAAGGTTTACCCTGATATCCTAGGTTTACTCTGATATGTGATATCCAAGGTTTACCCTGATATCCTAGGTTTACTCTGATATCCAGTGAGAAGGATGGAGAGTGACCCAGCGATTATCACTCAACAAGCCTCCATCACTGTTGGTTCATATGTGAAAGGATTGATTCTTTTTTTCCTCCCTGTATCTTCCTATTACATAGCCGGTAGAAAACCAATAGCATAATCTGAGGATGAAGTGTCTCCCATAAAAAACCTACAGAAAATCAAGCACCTCTGGCCGTGACAAATAAATGGATGATATCCTTCATCAACCACAATGCACTGCTTTGTATACTAGGTGTGTCCTTTGTCCACTTCTTGTCCATTGGTGCTGGGTGAGGAGACAGGAGAAGATGGGAGGAGTTTCACAGTTCAAGGCTTGTGTATTGTGATGCGAAGAAGACTCCTGTAACCTAGATTCTTCACTTGTTTGTGAAAAGGTCACCATTATTGAGAGAGCTTAGGAAGGCAAGGTTGCCATGGAAATGCTGTGAAGGCTTTACACCACGTTCTTGACCAAAAATGCTGTCTTAACTTTAACATAATTGAAGTAAGTTCCTGAATCAAATTTGCATTTGGGAATCTTTAATTTAAGCAAAACCTCAATTAAAACAAGCCATGTTTCCGTGAAATTCCGGCAAATCAGGTTTCCTTGGCAGTTCCAAAAAGCGAAAGTGCACAACCGTATCTGTTAGCCCAGACCGGAGCGAAGGCGGGCGTGAGCCTGCCCTTGCTGTGAAGCTGTCTCGGCGAGCAACAACAACAACAACAACAACAACAACAACAACAACAGCAAATCCACCGGGCCTCTGAACATTTGAAACGACCGCAGTTGAGCTGCCTCCTCCACAACTCTCAACACTGTTTGAAGCCTGCTCAGTCCATTAAAGCTGCTCCACCCTCCATGTCCTCCCCCAGGTCTCGGGCTACACCTTGGCAGTAAGGGCTCTGGACAGTGGCTCTCCCGCCCTGTCCTCCACCGTCACGGTCAACATAGACATCGCCGATATCAACGACAACCCGCCCACCTTCTTCCCGGCAAACCTCACCACAGTCATACAGGTAAGGCCCGCGTGACTGACAGGGATGCTGGAGGGAAGGGGCGGGCCCGACAGCTTCCTGTGCACATACACAAACCAACCACTTTATGGCATTATTTCAAAAGGAATCCACAGGAAGTGTGTCCTGTTTGCACACATGGCTCCATGTAACTTTTGTCATGAATGGATCCCAACAGGCGATCTACGGGCACCTGGGCCTGAGAAGGAATCACCTGCTAGAAACACACACAAACACCTCCTGCACTTCAACTCATGCTATACCTATCTAAATGACAACAGACAGCGCCCGTCATTGGGCTTGCTTGAATAGAGAACACCTACAAACAAAACACTTGTCCAGCGACTGACATATCTTGCACTGTGTGTGTGGGAATGGACCTTGGGGGAGGGGGGGGGGGGGGGGGGGGGGGGGGGGGGGGCGGGGTGGTGATACTTTAGAGAGTGCCTTAAAGAATAAAAGCTGACAGGGTGCTTCCACAAGAACGTCGCTCGCTGCTTGCGCTCTGCAACGACTGCGGCGCATTGTTGTGTGAGGACCCTGCGGAAGAGCACCTTGACACACACCTTGTTCCCGGGCCACGCAGGAGAACAAGCCCATCGGCACGAGCATCCTCCAGCTGTCCGTGGTGGACCAGGACTCCTCCCACAACGGCCCGCCCTTCGACTTCCGCATCCTGACGGGCAACGAGGGAGGAGAGTTTGTGTTGGAGAAGGACGGCACGCTGGTGGCCAATCAGGTGTTCCGGAGGGACTTGGCGCCCCAATATGTCATCCAGATTCAGGTAAGGAAAAAACCACTGGATGGAAACCACTTGCAAATGTGTGTGCAATGGAGAGCTGTGTGGTTTTGTTGTATCAATGCGTTCTTGTTTTCACCTTGCTCTGTCCACCAAGATAGAGTAAAAAGCACTGTAAGTAAACCGTTCTCAGCCTTCGCCAGGTCGGTATCA
>JACYXH010000182.1:97500-105000 GCA_026745465.1 Lota lota
CACAGAGCCCTGCACTGTGCTCAAGGTACGCACGCACACACACACACACACGCACACACACACACACACACACACACACACACACACACACACACACACACACAGAGCCCTGTACCAAGCCCAGAGGTAAGCAGTAAAAATTAGGTCAGCTAGAAGGCTTTCATTTTCATTGTCTATTGTTTGCGACTTGGCTGGACAGCTGCTGTTATCTAGTAGTTCATCTCTGTCTCACCCCAGCTGGACATCTTTAATTCACACCGCCTCAAATTCAAGTTGCTGGAGTTTCCAATAACCGTCATGTTGATTTTATCCAAACTTAAGGCAAACTTTTCCTGACAAATACCAACCTGACATTTAGGTGGAACACCGCAGCTTTTATAGATTACATCCCTGACCACTCAAGGCAAACGAAACTCAAGACGGCTGATTCGATTTCTGTGAAACAGCAATTAAAGAATTTGATCCAAAAGCACCCATAAGGCAGTCAGTATCAATGCATGTTTGTTTCAATGTCTCCTTTACATAAAATGCCTAATGCCATAGTTATTTATCAGTGAATCAATGTGTCAATGTGTCTGTGCCTTTATTGACACTATTGTGTAGTACAAACTTTAAGAAACTTCTAGTGTTACAAACTGTGCAGTGAAGTAACAAAAACATACTGTCCTGTATGGATGTGTCCTGTGTGTGTGTGTGTGTGTGTGTGTGTATGTGTGTGTGTGTGTGTGTGTGTGTGTGTGTGTGTGTGTGTGTGTGTGGGTGTGTGGGTGGGTGGGTGGGTGGGTGGGTGGGTGGGTGGGTGTGTGTGTGTGTGTGTGTCCCAGCTGGAGGAGGGCAAGCTGTGGTTCCACATGGACTGCGCCGGCATCGGGGGTCGGGGCGTGGCGGCAGGAGCCGCGGGCACCCTGGGCATCTCGGGACGTCCCATCAACGACGGCCACTGGCACACGGTGGCGCTGGAGCTCAACCGCAACTTCACCAGCCTGGCGCTGGACGACAGCTACGTGGAGCGCCGCCGTGGGCCCCCCCGCTTCCAGGCTCTGGGGCCCGACGGGGCCATCTTCTTCGGTGCACAGGTGTGTGCTGGTGTGCTGTTGGGTGTTGGGTTGAAATGGAACGACGCATCAATCAGATTTCCATGTGGAGGTCTAAATGGATATTGTATGTAGTCGTTTGAGCTACAGCATTGTAGTGCATGACTACAATAGTGTAGTTATGAGTTATATACTATTGTAGTCATGAACCACTAGAGTGTTGTCCTGGAGACCATCGGGATCACGTGACCTCACCTTCCGTTTTTGCTACACGGATCAGTCTGGACCTCTGGCCCCATCCATATCCTGACAGTACAGTGCAACCGAGTCTCCCGAAGCAGCGAGCAGTCATCTGAGCATTAGCGGAGTAAACACAGCCATAAGTGCAGTTATTGCTAGACATAGACTCAAGAACAACTATTAAACGTGAGCAAGAGTGTGCGCCAGCGGAGTTTCTCGGTGGAAAATGGGTTTTTTGCCGTTCTTCTTCATCACGGTCCGCTGAACAGCGCACCCGTGATGGCGTCCCATTTTTTACAATGCTGATTGGCTGAAGGGGTTTGTCCGTCAAGGCAGGTACTCCCACCCACTGAAATCAATGTGGACGCCTAGAGGTCCAGGCTGATCTATAGAGCGAAACAGAATGTGAGGTCACATGATCAGGATCGTCCGCAGGCTACTATAGTGTAAATATGAACAACAATAATAGTATGTTTTATTAACTATAATAGTGCAGTTATTGACAATTACAGTCTAGCGATTAACTAAAATATGGGTGGGTATTACTGTGCCTCTATACGACTTGAGTGTCCTACCATCCTTACCTCTGTTCATTCCACGCTTCCTTCCTTGTCTCCCCCCCCCCCCCCCCCCCCCCCCCCCCCCCCCCCCCCCCCCCCCCCACTCCCCGCCCTCCCTCCGTGCGCCAGGTGCAGCCCCCGAACTCGCACAGCCTGACCGACTCCAAGAAGGGTCCGCTGGTGTTGGACGGCTTCCAGGGCTGCCTGGACTCTGTGATGCTCAACGACAACGAGCTGCCGCTGCAGAACAAACGCTCGCGCTACGCAGAGGTGGTGGGCCTCGCGGAGCTTAAGCTGGGCTGCGTTCTCTACCCAGACGCCTGTCTGAAACAGCCCTGCCTCAACGGCGCCACCTGCACGAGTCTGCCATCTGGTGGTGAGTCGCCAGAAGCTCCCGAGAACATCTCGGCAGTGTGTTTGGACGTTAAATGTATGGACGAGTAACAATTTAGCAAGCACATTTATGTGATCCATTTTGTTAAATAGATCACATATGCATATATTAATTTTATAATATTTTGTAACAACTATGTAAACCGGTACGCCCAGGTCCCCACATCTTTTCCCATTCTCTGAGATTGTGCGAGCCATGGACAAGCTCAACTTCAAACCTGTATGTGCTTGAGCATATCAAGCTGGGATCTCTCGTAAACCGCACGTACATATAAACATGCTGAGGTTGTGAGCCGCTGTGTGCCGTTCGAATAAACAGATCCGTTTTTTTCGAGATACAATCAAAATTCTAAAAGCGGTTGTGGAATCTAGATATTTATCTTTTGTTAACAATGCTATTTTGAACTGCTGTCAACCAGCGTTGCAATGGTTGAATAAGAATACATTTGGCATCACAACTGCGAAATGGCCATCGACCTCTTATAAGAGGCGGATGACCTCTCAGGTTACATCTTGATCCGTTCTATACGCTCTGTTCCGCCTCATATTGACCCCATTTACCGCTTTTATATTAGCTTTAACCGTTTCCCCCTACTATTACCTGCTTCCTGTTGAAGGCTGTGATGGAGGATACTGTAATGTACAGCCGGCTTATGACTGCTCGTGTCAACCATACTTATCAGTGAAGTACTTATATAATATATAAGTGATGCCTTGCCATGTGATGACACAATGTAATGTGGAACAGTAGTGCATGTTTTGTTCCCACTGACTGTGTCCTCCTTACGGATATTACTGAGAGAGAAAAAAGAGAGAGAATAGCAGAACACTATCTCGGTGGCCAATGCAACGCCGCCCCAATCACTCCATTCCAAGGAGGGTGTGTGTGGGGCATCAGAACCCCCATAAAGTGCCTTCCCTAGGGAGCCAATTTGTTCTGCGGCGAGAGAGCTACAAACATAGCAAACAAAGAGAGAGGGGTGAAGCAACGACAAAAAAATGGATCGACAAGGTTCCTCCTGAGTCCCGGTGCACTCAGTCCCACCGTAGACAACCCAGCCCCGCCCTCACGTAGCCCATCATGCAAGGACCCCTCAACAGACCTGTGTCTGCTACTGTGTGCTGCTTTATTACGCAACATATGCACAACCCGCTCAAATCAATAGTAAAAATAAACCAAACAAAAACAATAGAAAAACATTGTTTTTCCAGCCATGCTGAAAATGGAAGCAAGACACTGCAAAACACAACCAGCCCATGCAGTCCCCATCCTCAAAACAACGTCTCTGGTCCTGTAGGCGTTTCTCCTTTTATGCTCACCCTCCAGGTTTTTCTTGAACTAGCCGCGTTGTGCTAGGATAGTTTGTCTGTGATCAAAAGAAAACAATCATCGAAGAGAAAGCAGAAAACAGTTTGGCTTGAACACTGTCTCTCTCTCTCTCACTTCTTCTTCGTCTCTGTGGCTTTGGGACAGTTGCAGTTCCATCTGCCTTGCCGTCCGGCCCGCCACCGCCGGTGTGTATTTTGTATAGCAGTGTGACACATGTGCGTGTCGGTGCAAGTGCGTGCGTGTGTGTGTGTGTGTGTGTGTGTGTCTACCGCTGACGGCCACTGCGCTGAGTTTGAGGTTTGCAGAAAGCTGAATGGACGGTGTGGTGGTGGAGTCAGCAGGCTCTAGACAGAGGGCCGGGCCCTTGAAGGCCTTTGATCAGTGTTCTAATAGACTGCCAAAGCCCCGCCAGCTGGCACAGGCACCAACACAGGCCTCGCTCCTACACGCCCAAATCGGCAATTAACTGCCAGTAAATATGTAATGAGTAACCATCAGCGCCCGCTCTTGGCTCTCTCTCCTTTCCCGTTCTGTCTACAGTCCAGGCTTCTTTATTCTGTTTCTTCACTGCGTCGACTGTCTTGCCAGACGACTCATCTCATTGACCAGCTTCACGTTCTCAGAGTTGTGTTTTTCTTTTTTAACATAGCTTCATGAGGTTTAAGGGGTTCATCCTGCCTCTCTCTCTCTCTCTCTCTCTCTCTCTCTCTCTCTCTCTCTCTCTCTCTCTCTCTCTCTCTCTCTCTCTCTCTCTCTCTCTCTCTCTCGATTTCAGTCTCCCGGTCAATTTAAATTAAATTAAATCAAAAAGTTACTACCATATTACCAAGCCAAACGTTGTATCTGCACAGGTATTAAAGAAAGTAGTTTGAATAATCAACATCACTCTTACTGTGGAAATTCCAACTGTGTACTCTCTATTCACTTGGCACTATACCCAAGGGGTATTAAGCAGTGGACATTATAGAGGAAGGCTTGCTACGGTTAGTGTCAAGACACCTACCTTCGGACAAATGTACACACACACACACACACACACACACACACGCACATATACACAATGTTTGTGGGAAACACAAAAGAGCAAAGCGTTCCTGGACCTGTCACTGCCCACTACCTCATTGCCCTGCGTAAAGGTCATAGTAGTGTATAGATATAGTACACAGATATATTATTTGTATACATTATGTTTACCTTACGTTCTCATGCCAAATCTTCTTCCTACATTTGTGTTTTTCTTTATGTGTGCTGCACCAGTATGATGAACTGTGTGCAGGTATTAGATGCCAGTGATTTCCCAGGAGGCGTGTGTGGTGTGTGTGTGTGTGTGAGAGAGAGAGAGCGAGCGTGTGTGTGTGTGTGTGTGTGTGTTTGTGTTTGTGTGTGTATATGGGTGTACTCTTGGCAGGCTCCTGTAAAGCCCTTAGCCAAGTCTCCCTGGCACAGAAGCCAGAGCTCAGACAATGTGTATTCAAATCTTTTTTTGTTTGTTTTGTTTGTTGTTTGTTTGTAGTTTTTGCAGAGACTGTCTGTGCATGATAACACGTGTTCACATGCACCATTGTTCAGCCATATGTGTAATGCAGGAGGTTTGTGTGTATGAAGCCATTGTGGTTTGGCAGCTTCTAGTTGATAGTCAATTCTTAATTAACACCTCTTCCTCTCTCCCCTCTCCCTGTTGCGTTTTATCTCTCCCACCTCATCTATTAATTTCTGTCTGCATCCCCCCCCCCACCCACCCCCTTTCCCTCTCCCCTTGCCGAAAACCCACCTCTCCATCTCCCTATCTCTCTCATTTATCACCATTCTTAGGTTTTGCCTGCAGTTGCAGTCCCCAGTACACCGGGGGGCGCTGTGAGACAGAGATCACAGCCTGCGTGCCCAACCCCTGTCAGAACAGCGGTGCCTGCAAGCCCATCGGCAACGCCTTCCTCTGTAGCTGCCGCAGGGGCTTCAAGGGTCTCACGTAAGTGTTTGGTTAACCCCTGCTAATGTACCTCTGAGTATGTACCCTGAGGATGTACCCTCGGTACCCCTGAGTATGTACCCTCAGAACCCTCATTCCCTCCACAGTCTCTGCAGACAGACAGACAGGCTGACAGACAGACACAGAGTCTGATAGACACAGACAGATAAACAAAGGGACAGACTGATGGACGGACAGACAGACAGACAGACAGACAGATAGACTGAGACAGACGTTCACACAGACAGAGGGATGTGTACCTTTTCTCGCTGGGTATTTAGAAAGGTGAAATAGGGTTTAAAAACACAGAAAGCCATGCAAACGGCAACACGTTGGACATGTGATGACGTGGTGTACTGTAAAAAAGATATGGATTTAAACACAACATTTGGCAATGGTGACGATGCAGCATGCCTTTTTAAGACGATACAGAACATCGTTTTTTAGTTGTCTGCACTTTCTATTCATGGACACATGGTGGCGGCAAACGATTGAGAAACAACTGGCTCGGTTACCTTAGATACCGGGATCACTAAATAAATAAATCCTAAAGCTGGTTCTATTTTACACTCGCAGGCTGTCTATCTGTGGCAATGCACTTTTGTTCTCCAAATGATCAACTTTACCCTCTTCAAAACGGGGAGAAATTATCAAGAGAAAAACAATGAATAAGTTAAACTAGGGCATATGTGAGTGCACACACACACACACACACACACACACACACACACACACACACACACACACACAAGAACGCACATATTATAGATGATTCACATGCAGCTTGCCTTCCATCATCAAAGCCCTTTCAATTTTTAATTTCAAGGTAAAAAAAGTTACTGAAACACTGAGCTGTGACTGAGAAAACTATTAGGTTTATAACTTTTGGGGCCTCCACTAAAATGCAGAAACTTCTCTCACTCAAAATAAGACATCGTCTTTTTTTTCCCTGCTGCTGCTGTTGCTTTGCATTATATAAATTATCTTTCCAAACTCTAAATCGAAGATGACTATTTTAGGGGTTTCCTCTTAAGGTGTAAGTATTTCAGGTAGATGACACGCATACATCATTAATGAGACATACATCATGTCTACATGACGTGAAATCACGGAAAGGAGCTGGGGCCCCCCACAATCAAAACGAGTACGAACTCAAAACAAACGCAGTTGATTGAATCCTCATCACCAACGTGTCCGTGTTCTCCTCGTCCTGACCCCCCCCCCCCCCCCCCCCCCCCCCACACACACACACACACACACCCCCCCCCCCCTCCCCCGGCCCGCAGGTGCCAGGAGGACGTGAACGAGTGCGAGCGCGGCCACCCCGAGGGCCAGTGCGAGAACGGCGGCGCCTGCGTCAACACGCGCGGCTCCTTCTACTGCGACTGCGCGCCGGGCTTCGTGGGGCCCCGCTGCGGCCTGCGGCCCGTGGTGGTGCCGGACATGCAGGCGGGCCACGCCGCGGTGGGCAAGGAGGAGCTGATCGGCATCGCCGCCGTCCTGCTGGTCATCGTGGCGCTGGTGGTGCTGTTCGTGGCGTTCCGCAAGCGCGTCTTCCACAAGGACTACTCGCGCGGCGACCTGTCGCTGGTGCAGGACCCCGCCACCGCCGCGCTGCTGCACAAGGCCAACGGCGCCCGCTTCGAGGCGCCCGGCGACCCCCTCAACCTCTACTCGGAGGCCGGGCTGGGGCCGGCGGCCGTGCTGGCCATGGGGGCCGCGGCGGGGCCCCCCCAGGTGCCGGTGAGGCCGATGGCGTACACGCCCTGCTTCCAGGGCGAGCCCGCACGCTCCACGCTGGACCGGAAGATGATGATGGCGGCGGCGGCGGCGGCGGAGGACGCGCGGGCGCACGAGCACACGGAGATGAGCACCTTCCACCCCGAGTCGCCGCGCATCCTGGCGGGGAGCATGCGGCGGGGGGTGGTGGTGTGCAGCGTGGCGCCCAACCTCCCGCCCGTGTCGCCCTGCCGGTCC
>JACYXH010000182.1:110000-117500 GCA_026745465.1 Lota lota
AGACTTGAGGACCACCTTTTGTGAAGTGAGCTGTGCTTGTGTGTGTGTGCTGTGGTTAAGAGTTCTCCCGAAGCTGGTCAACTCACACTGCCTGTCCTCTGCCTCAGCCTACCACTGGGACACCTCCGACTGGATGCCCAGCGCCAGGCTGCCCGACATCGAGGAGGTCCCAGGCTACGAGGCCGGGGGTCCGGCCGGCCTCGGGGCCGACGGCCGCTCCGCCTCCGACCCCCGCCTCTGCGGCGGCGGCGGCGGCGGCACCCGGGAGCTGGAGTCTGACTACTACCTGGGGGGCTACGACATCGACAGCGACTACCCACCGCCGCACGAGGACCAGTTCCTCGGCCAGGACCAGCTCCCCCCGCCGCTGCCCCGCGTCGCCGCGCCCGGCGACGACGACTACCCCGGGGGCTACGACGGGACGTCGCCCGCCTCCGAGGACAGCGCCCTGAGCGGCGCCGGCCACAGCCACAGCGCCGACGCCCGGCCCCACTTCCACCCCAGCCAGTACCTGCCGCCGCACCAGCTGCCCCTGGGCGAGGCGGGGCACGGCGGCCACCCCCACCACCCCCACCACCCCCACCACCACCACCCCCACCACCACCCCCACCACCACCTCGGCAGCCCCTTCCCCATGGGGGGCGGCACGCCCGGGAGCGGGGACGCGGCGGACGACGCCGGGCGGCTGTCGGTGGGCACGGCGTCCACCGCCTCGGACCTGTCGTCGTCGTCGTCGGCGGCGGCGGCGTCGGCCCTGCCGGGGCCGCCGGGGCTGGACGACGGCCCCGAGGCGGGCCACAGCGACTCGGACGGCGTGGACGAGCGGCGCCGCGGCGTCACCGTCATCGTCGACTCGCAGCAGCAAACGGAAGTGTGACGGCGCACACGGGGGGGGGGGGGGGGTACTGAAGGAACACCGGCGCGACGGCGCGCGCGGGGGGGGGGGGTGGGGGGGGGGGGGGGGGCAACCGGGGGGGGGGGCTTGAGAGGCGGGATGAGGGTCGGATGGGTCGACAGGAGCGAGACGACAAGTACAACAAGGTCCAAAGGGTAATTCCACAGCGGCTAACGCCAGCAATAGAGGTCCACGCGTGGACAGGGAGGTCCGGAAGTGCCGAGGCACTCGCTTTGTTTCCAAATTCAACTGTTACAAAATGACAACATTTGGGGCCAGAATTTTGTACCAAGACTGATTCTCCAGAGTTCTGTTTTATTGTTGTTGTTGTTGTTGTTGTTGTTGTTCATCTCTTTCAGAGCACTATCCTTATATTCCAGTGAGACCCGAAAAGGAGGTTAATTGAATGAAGTCTAAGCACTAAGAAGTGTCCTTCCTATTTTCAAAGTGGGGAAGCAGTGTATTTCTTTTCGAGGTACGAGTGTATACTAAAGTATAGTGTATGCAAGTGTATACTAAATCAGTCAGAGAATGTGAAAAAGAAGGACTAACCAACAAAAGAATAAGATTGGTTCAAATGTGAGGTATTACGGCGGAGAATGTAATCAGTAAAGGGAAGAAAGTGAAGAATGTTAGGAAAAAGGGAACAACCGTGTGTGATTGCGGAAGTTAGCATAGTGACAGCCTACTTCAGGCAGATGAAATTATAAAAAAGCAATTAATTCGAGGCCGATATTCGAGTTGAGAATCCCCAACAGAATCCTTGTGTCCTCGTATCGTCTACACAGCTACCATAGGACCACTTCTATAAACGAGTCAACTGTTTCCCATTTCCTTGATTTCTCTCTTGAGAATCGTGTATAGACTTTGTAAAATAGCGCGACCATATTAGTGCATAGGTTGAAACAATTATTTAAAATTGAAAAAAACTACGTTGGATCCACACGTTGGGAATGCCGTTTGATGTGGAATGTGCTTTTCCCCAGCAGCCCGGCCAAATATCCGTGAGCTTTGAAAACTCGAGTCCCATCCGTTCCACTCTTCATTGACCTGCCAACTCTCTTTTCTCTTCTTTTTTGCCAACTCCTACATTTTGCTTTAACTATGTGAAGTTGCGTCGTTCTTTTCTTTCTCGCACTAGTCTTTTGAAGATGCCCTGAATTTTGTACGTGTTTTCTAATGAAATGTGCCATGTTATTGTGATCCTGCAGGACCTTGTGAAGTCATGTCTTCTTGCTTTTGAACGACACTTTAATGAACACAATGCCTTCAAGTGTCAAACTCTTTTCTTCTCCAGAATAATCGGCCGAATATTAATCATTTTGTCATGTTCCCACAGTTTAAAACCTTGTGTTTGAGTGTCTGGGCAGGCGTACTGGTCCCGCTGGGTGAAAGAGCCCTGCACAGCATCACATTCCAGAGGCTGACCGTTCAGTTGCATCTTCACACGTGTGATGAAGCCGTCGTTTTGCTCATAATCAGGAAAACAAAATGATGATTTGTATTTTCTTTTTCCTGTTTGTAAAACATGTAAGTTTGATGTAAGTTTGAATATTTGTGTACAGTGTACATAGCTAGGTTGTTCCAAATGCCAATCCATGTGTTGTTTTTTGGGGGGATTTGTTTGTTATTGTTGTAGATACGAGAGAATGCCAACCCTGAGAATTGCTTTTCAGATGTTTTATTTTTTATTGAGTTTATATGGCCTATCATTTTGCTGGTTGTGAATGTTGACAAACAACAAGAGGACATAACCCATCAATCATTTTACTCATGTCACTCATGTCCACTTTCCCTGTGGAACAAATTCTGTCTTTCAACATTTTGCTTTATTCTATCCATCAACACTTGCTCTCTGCGATTTTCACTTACATTATACAAATTCAATAGAACACACGGGTTCTGCACAGAATTACAAATGCACAAAACCTGCATTCAACTCCCAGCAATTGTTTTCTTTTTCTTTCTTTTATTATCATATCTTGTTTTGTTAGGAAATGTTTGAATAAATAAGGGGAATTAATTTTGTACCACTCTGTTTATTTGAAATGTGTTTATTTTAGAGTATGTGTAAATCTGGGTCCATTTTATTTTAAGAGACGTTGGGCAGTGTTAAGAATTTGCCTCTTCTAACTGCAGCAGTTGAGTGTGCAACAAGAGTGCTTTTTTAACTGATTTTTTTTTTTTATCCAGTGCAGAAAAATAAAATGTTATTGATCAACCTGCAGTGTTTTCCAATGTGTCATTGCAGAAACTTAAATGGATTGCTTTAAAACTCTGTCATGCAATACTAATTATCTCCCATGGCTTTTGTGGATTAGTGCTGGGAAATGCACATGGTCAGTAGAAACTCCATCACAAAACACATGGAATTATGCATATGTCTTTGGTTTTATGGATAATTAAATAAAGGTTTTCCTGTAATTTTCCAACATTGCCCTACATAATAAAATACAAAAATAACAGTGGGGAACCTGGAAAAATACCTTTGAGCCCATTTTCATGTCCCCGTAAACCTTTGGAAACCTTGAAAGGGAGAAGGTTATGATGATGAAGCTCATCTGAAGGTATTTTTAAAATAAGCATGCCGTCGGTCTCCAAATTCTTTCTGAGCAGTGCAGCAGGGGGTGAAACGTCGATCCGTGATCGAACACAAACGTGACATTACGTTTTGAAGCTTGCTCAGCTGGGGGTCTCGGCCACTATTAACCAAAACACAAGATGGAGCCTCTTTCCGTCATTTGCAATCAACCAACACGTTTATTGAACATCATTTACAATCAACATTTGCAATCAACAAACAAATAACATTGAACACGACTTGTGCTTCAAGAGATTTTTCTGGTTCAGTCAAACTACTGAACAAATTTCAACAACATCCTGCTGCAAACAAATGTTGCAGCAGGATGTCCCCCCACACCCTCCCCCCACTGGTAGGGGTCATTCTGCCTCAGCACAGTCTCTCTCTCTCTCTCTCTCTCTCTCTCTCTCTCTCTCTCTCTCTCTCTCTCTCTCTCTCTCTCTCTCTCTCTCTCTCTCTCTCTCTCTCTCTCTCTCTCTCTCTCTCTCTCTCTCTCTCTCTCTGTGTGGGGTCGACTGATAGGGCTTCTCCACTGTGGGACAGTAGTAATCTGGGGGAGATGGGGGTGGGGGTGTACAGTTTAATCAATCAGAGGTGGTGTCAACACTCGGTTGGTGGTGTTGAACCACACACACACACACACACACACACACACACACACACACACACACACACACACACACACACACACACACACACACACACACACACACATACAGTGGCAGGTCAACAATGGTCAGTGGTTGTTGGTGTGATGCATGAGGATATTTGTTTAAAGGCAAACACTTAACGCCATTCTTTTGACTTTGTTAATTGATAATCCTCTGGCTCTGTCGCTCAGGCTTCTCTAGACCTTGGTATCCACTGATCTATGTGTGTGTGATGGCGTGAATCTTGCCAATGTCAGGTGTGTGATGGTGTGCAGGTCAGTGAGCTAAATCCACCCTGGATTGAGCATGTCTCGCAGACGGCAGAAAATCTCCTTGACATTTAAAGTGAGATTCAATTAATTAGGGCCGTATTAGAGGCATGCCAGGCGGCTACTGCTGTCATTATTACAGTGGTGGGCAGTGTTACTGTTAATATATTTCTTAACACTTTTGGATCTTAGGGGGTTCATCCTGCCGGCTTTTCTTTGTAAACAACAGAAGTTTCTTTGCCTGGAGTGCTTTTCTTCAAATGGTTCAATTAAGAACCTCTCTCTCTCTCTCTCTCTCTCTCTCTCTCTCTCTCTCTCTCTCTCTCTCTCTCTCTCTCTCTCTCTCTCTCTCTCTCTCTCTCTCTCTCTCTCTCTCTCTCTCTCTCTCTCTCTCTCTCTCTCTCGACATTTAACCGATACAGAAAAAAAAACTGTGCAGTTCATCCACTTTCATGCCTTTTTAGGTAATACAGAGCGGTGGTATCTCTGCCTTCGGGGAGTGAGGTTTCCGCTGTCAGAACAGGTCTTTACTTATCATTAGAGTGTGTGTGTGTGTGTGTGTGTGTGTGTGTGTGTGTGTGTGTGTGTGTGTGTGTGTGTGTGTGTGTGTGTGTGTGTGTGTGTGTGTGTGTGTGTGTGTGTGTGTGTGTGTGTGTGTGTGTGTGTGTGTGTGTGTGGAGGGGACATTTCATATAACTGCGGCCGACAAAAGCGCCTGAGTCCGCCTGAATGAGCGTGTGCTCATTCAGGCCCCGGGAGGTGTGTAAAAAACAAAGTGTACGAGGTGGAGACGATGACAAAGTAGCAAATCTAGGGCTCTGATTGGCTGGTGATGACTGCAGGGCGACACAGGGGTTTCTACACAGGTGTCAGGCCCGCTGTCTGTGTCCGTAAGCTACTGAGTCGATTTGCTTTCTGTAAAACAACAACATTGCCTCATTTTTCTTGGTTTCCTTTATCAAACGCAAACACACCTGCACAAAAAAAACTCAACAAAAAACACACAACAGTGTGCGTAAAGCACTAAGTGCAAATGCAACTTTTCTTTCTGCATTCGTCTCCTTGCAAACAGAAAGAGTTGAGCGGAGCGCTTCTGACTTTGTTTGTGTTTTATCCTTTCACCCTTCCCGTTTGGAGGAGTGGTTTACGTCACCTTTAGAAGACGCTTTCAGTTCTCTGAAGCGTTCCTTAACAAAACTGAGGTTGAATTTGTAGCATCGTGTGAGTCTAGTTATTTAATCTCTCGCATGCAGGGGTGGAAGCAGGACCCCGTGCTCATCCGACTACGAGGTGCTTCTCGGGAAAGACAATAAAAAATAATTGCATTTGCCAATAAGGGTTCAGTCCACCGTCTCGTTGCCAGGGAGGGGAAAATATATAAAAAAAAGTTCGGAGAAGACATAGCCATGGTGTTGCTAGGCAACATGCAAGGGAAAAGGAGTCAAGTGATACCCCCGACAGTCATTTTATTTTGTTACTTATTTTGTTGTTGGTGTTCTGGAATACTAAAAAAACAAAAGGGCATCCACGTTAAGCAATTAGCTGAATATCAAGTTGGGACTGTCTTGCTCTAGTCAGAGGTCTTTCTCTTTCCCCCATCCTCCATCCTCCTCCACCCTAGGAACGAAGGGTCGTAGATTTTAAGGTGTGGGCGGATGTCACATGCACATCCGTGAATGGTTCTGTGCTTCCCTGGGACTGTTCCCTGTTTTATGAGGCTAGCATGTTGGTTGGCATTTAGAGGTTAAAGTCTGTCACTTCCGCCGTCCTTCACGTTTTAGAGGGTCACGACACACTATATCACTGTAGAGAAATTGCCATGTGTGTGCAGTAAACATACGTGCAACACTCATGGGTCTACACACATCCATACACACACATAAACACAAACACATAAACACACTCATACACGCGTGCCGCCAAGGGTGGTGACCAGGTTAATCAGATGCACATGTTTTACCCTGGTGTAAATAAACCATGCATCCTTACTGATGCAATGAAAGTGATTTACCAGCCAATGAGCCATCGTTGTAACAGCAAAGCAAGTAATATTCATAAGCCTTCTACACATGCCTTAAAGGCTCTGGATGTTGCCCCTTACGTGTAGCATTTCTGTGAATGCTATCGTTTTGATTCATTCATTAAAAACATTTGTGTAGTGTAGATGTACTTACAGGTTCCGAACAACAGATGACTTGATGACTGTTGTTACCGAGAAAGACATTCCTCGGTAACTCTTGTGTCTTTGGTCAATGTGGATTGATGGCTGTTGAATGCAAGCCAGGTCCCTGTTTCTCCAACTTTCTCTATCTCTGTTCAATAAAGAGGATTTTCTTTTGACATTTGATATTCAATATTGATATTTGAGATTCCTTCCCTTTTCGCTCTTCAAAAATATCCAGTTCTTCAAGAACAAAGGTGGAGAACAGTAGGAGGAACGGGGACCCGGCTGGTTTCAAACGACCACCAATCCACACTGACCATCCAGAGATGTGTTTCTTGCTAACTCTTTGTGGAGTGTGTGTGGATGGTGGCTGGTTCAAGCAGCCTCACCTGGCCTGAGTCAGACTGACTGGACTCTGGGGCTGGGTGGGGCTGCACACCTTTTGTGCATTGCGCAATCAGTGTGCACAGGTTAAACCAGCCATCACCACACACACACTCCGGGAAATCTCCTACATGGCAGCATGTTCCACCTCCTCCTCTGTATCATGATTCGAAACTATGCAATAAACCAGTTCCAACATCACCACCCTGCGTCCTTGTTGTGGAGGAGCCCTGTAAAAGCCACCTAGGTGTAGCATGGACATTGCTACACTCTTGTCACTTTGACTTCTGGTTTGACCATTAGATCTTGTTCCTTCCCCAGACTCCTCTCTGTCTCGGAGGGACTGTGGACATTCTGTACAGCTCATGGTTCTCCTTCTTCATCCAAAACAACTGGCTTCATCGCATGTTAATCAGCACTGTGATGATGATGTCACTATGAGGAGTTCTGATTGGTCTGTTCTGAACCGCATGTTCGTCCGACAACCAAACCTTCACAAGAATAATGTACCTTTTGAGAATCTGAATATCAAAGCCCATTGTCTAAAAATGGTAAGT
>JACYXH010000182.1:122500-125000 GCA_026745465.1 Lota lota
AGAACAGTTCCTCATGGCAATCCTTTATTGGTTCTTGTTATGTTAATGATGTGCAGTTTGCAAATCAAACCAAACAATTTTAGAGGCTTTTCTAGCCGCTCCCTCGCAACAGTACCATGGTGCATAATGTAGAAATGACATGGACGACATGCACCATGCGCTCACCATCAACTCCCCCCTAGCGAGCTAGGGATAAACCACATTTTTTCTCAAACAGGGGGGCGTGCGTAGCCTATAGTTGGGAAGGGTTTACACGTTTGTGTAGTGACTGGATAAGACTGGCTTTGTGTTTTCAGTCAACATAGTTGCCCTTACTTAAAAAAAAGAACTAAATTAAAAAGAATAGAAAGACATTGCTGCAGCTTGAGCAGCTGTTTGATAATGTGTTGATTGTTGTGTCATCAAACACACCCACCTGTTCCTTTCCAAACCGGCCCCCTGGCCTCTGAGGAGGGCCCCCTGGCCTCTGAGGAGGGCCCCCTGGCCTCTGAGGAGGGCCCCCTGGCGTCTGAGGAGGGCCCCCTGGCTTCCGGGGAGGGCCCCCTGGCCTCCGTTGGCTGAATCAAATATCATATTGATGTCGTCATTCCATGTCATTGTGTGTGTTGGTGTTTAAATATAGGCACAACACGAATACTTTGTAATATGGTAAAAGCATTGTAGTCTTTCTTCATAAGGCAAAGATGACCATGGAAATTTAACAAACAATTTGTATTTTTTCTTTCAACCTTAACATAGCTCTATCGCAATTATACTTTGGTCACTGGCCTACATTACGATAATAAATCAAAATAGGACATTAGGACTCTTCTTAACCCTAAGCCCGAATAATTGTAACCATGTCTGTTGAATTGTAAAAGTATTGATTTGAATGTGACTGAGTTCTTGAATATCGATGATGCGATGAGTACATACTGCGCCATCACTCACGCATCGATACAGTCCAGACAATGAGCTTCGTATCAAAGGTGAACGCTTAAATGAGTCCACGGGCAGAGTTTTGCCGACCTCCGGAGGGAGATGCAGAGCCGCACCTTTCGTCTTGCTTCAATCTCAACTACCCGTTAGCATAAGAGCTGAGGGGCAGATAGAGAAAGAGTGACGGCAAGAGAAATAGTCAAGGGCGGTTGCTTTGACAGCAAAACAATAAACGTCTCTTTCGTTTTATCAGCAGCTCCCCATAGCCATTCATAACACAACCACGTGCACCACATTGAGAATAGGTGCACAAGTATTTAGCACTGCAATTTAGCACATCTGTGGAAACCCTTTGAAACCACACACACACACACACACACACACACACACACACAGCTTCTAACACTCGCTCTGTGCTTTAACGAGGTTGTGGATGCGGTAACACCATCCCTCACCACCCCAGGGCCAGGATACCGCACACCAAGGCTCTGATGTCAGCCGAGAAGTCACCCCCCACCCACCCCCCCCCCCCACCCCCCCCCCCCCCCCCCCCCCCCCCCCCACCAGGGCCTCACGCAACCTCGCAATGTAACGGAACGCCTCTCACACTTGTTTATCCGCTCCGCGTTAAAGAAGACTCTCCCCCATGGAAGAGCTTAAACACACACACACACACACACACACACACACAGGGAGTTAGTGTCACAGCTTAGCGTGGACCGCTCTAGCCCCTTGGTTAGCCTTGGCCTTTGTCCTGAGAACTGAGAACGGGACTCTGGCACTGTCAGTCATCATGGCAGCCATTTACAAGCGCTGTCATGGAGGAGATGAGGAGAGTGTTATGGGGAACAGAACGAGGGGACCCAAACGCACGACACAGAAAGGCGGAGACGGTGGAGAGGTTCAAGGAGTTTATTAAGGGTGAATATCAACAAGCCGGGGGCTGAGCAAACCGTAGTGAGACGGGCACGGGTTAGGTAGCAGGCAGGCAGTCAGGCAGGCAAGGGCTTGGCAACGGGCAGGCAGGCAGGCAGGCAGGCAGGCAGGCAAGGGCTTGGCAACGGGCAGGCAGGCAGGCAGGCAGGCAGGCAGGCAGGAGTTCGGTGACGGGCAGGAAATCCGGCAGACGGAAGAGTTGAGTAAACAACGAACTAGCGCCGGCTACTAGGAATCCACGGCTGAAATAGGGAGCGTTGATTGGGGATTGCCGGCAGGTGTGTAAACAGAAAAGCATGTGGAGAAGTGGCAGCCGGCGCCGGCTAGGTGGTGGAAGTGGACGGCTTGACGGTAGACGGCGTGACAGTACACCCCCCTCTACGGACGCCTCCAGGCGGACGCCCAGCGCCAAACGGGTGTTGACGATGGAAGTCCCGGATGAGCGAGTCGTCCAAGATGCGACTCCGAGGAACCCAGGAACGCTCCTCCGGACCGTAGCCCTCCCAGTCCACAAGATACTGGTGTCCCCGGCCGCGACGACGCACGTCCAGGAGGCGGCGGACCATCCACGCCAGGTGGTTATCAATGAGGGTTAGGGTTAGGTCTCCCGCTGTCTCCGCGGGAGACAGCGGACTGGTGGACACGG
>JACYXH010000182.1:130000-202500 GCA_026745465.1 Lota lota
CAGTGAAATCATCTATGTTGCTTCGAATGGCCTGATCATGGAGATGAGGAGAGGGCAATTTGAACCACAGTGGCAATTAAATGAGAATTTACAAGCCACACATTTATTAGAGAATGTGTATTTTCTTGTGTGTGTGTGTGTGTGTGTGTGTGTGTGTGCGAATGTGTGTGTGTGTGCGAGTGTGTGTGTGTGTGTGTGTGTGTGTGTGTGTGTGTGTGTGTGTGTGTGTGTGTGTGTGTGTGTGTGTGTGTGTGAACCAGTGTGCTGCATTTGCGGATAGCTTTTACACAGGCCCCCGAGAGATCCCTGGAGCACATTTTCTGACTTCTATGTGATTACGGGCTCATTAGGCTCCGTGTCACCGTCACGCCGTCCACTTCTGCCATCAGGCTGGTACCGGTATCCATCACCCTACGTTCTTCATTCATCTCCTCCTGTTTACACACCAAACCCTCCGCTTGTCTGATTCCCCGACTGCATTTAACCCCGTGGTTACCACGCCGTCGTGTCTCTGTGTCTCTGTGTCGAGCATTTGGGTCTTCTCGCTCTGTTCCTCGTAACAGTAACAAGCACAAATGCTCATAGTAATGACAAGAAGAAGGCACGCAATCATTTCTACATAAATCTGTGGCTCCAACGGTAAGCTAGAATGAGTTATTGACTTGTGTTTTTTTTTTTAAGAGCTACAGATGTCTTAAGGATATTGGAGGTCAAATCCCCTTGGGTGTTCTGAAGTCGATATTCAAATTTTACAAAATACACTTGATTGCCATGTTGGGAGGTGTTTTTCTGTGTCTGTTCTGGTGGAATTGTTGCATTTTCAAAGGGTTAAGCTCTGAGACTTCACTGATAGGAGAAGCACACTGACAAAAATAAAAGCCACCTAGGTGGAGTGTGGCAGCATCCTAGGTGGCTTTTCCTGGGCTCCTCCAGACAAGGATGCAGGGTGAGGGGTCCATGTTGCCATGAAGGAGATCTGAAGGAGAGTGTGTGTGGTGATTGCGCGTTTAACCTGTTCACACTGATTGCTCAAACCCAGCCCCAGAGTACAATCAGTCTGACTCGGGCCAGGTGAGGCTGCTTGAACCAGCCATCATCCACACACTCCACACATGGTCAACTTCTTATATTGAGTGTGTGGCTATTTATTATGACTATGGTGCTTACTAAAATGGCCTGAATATGCCTCTTCCTTTCAGTGTTATGAACCATATATTGTTTGTGAATTATAGCCATAGCTCCAATGTAAACCATAAAATACAAAAAGGCAACACACACACATCCATTGCTCAGATCCAAGTCTGTTGCCACCACATAGGCAGTGACAACAGAAAAGATGGATTTAATACCTTCAATTGCACTTATGTCTTGTGGCTTTATTGTGCAAATCTGACACAGAGAAGATGCCGGGAAGCCAGACTGTGCCACCCTGTGTGACATTTAAACAAGTGGCACAACTGCATAGTGACACAAATATTTTGAGTATGCCAAAAAGGAAATGTCATCATAATGATGGGTGACAGTGGACCACACTCACACACATAAAAACTTGAATGCACACTTGCACACACACACACACACACACACACACACACACACACACACACACACATGCATTCACACACACACACGCATGCATTCACACAGACACACATGCATTTAGTATGTATGCTGAATGGCAACACTATTTCTGGCATGACTGAACACACAAAGTCTGGAAGCACACACACACAAACACACACACACACACACAAACACAAACCCAGAGAGTGGTGGCATGGTGCTAGATATTCCTGTTGATGCCATGCCAATAGTGTACGCCATCATCCATTTCTCACATGACTGAACACTGGAACTCCACACATCCAAACTAGAAAGGACAAACAAACTCCACACACACACACACACACACACACACACACACACACACACACACACACACACACACACACACACACACACACACACACACACACACACATGCAGGCACACTCACACACAGAGAGACTACAGTATGTGTGTAGGCAGGCACACATACTGCTTTCCTGGGTCTGTATATTGGATGTTGTGCTGAGACCAACATTTAATGGCCTTGAGCCAACAAATGCCTCTGTCAATGTTTGTGATTTCACTGAATTGAGGCATTTGGTAACTGACTGCTTTGAGAGACTTTCTGCGGCTGCATTTTGTAAAAGAAAATATATATAAAAAAAACATTTTGATGTTTTGTTTTTACAAAATGTAGGTCATCAAATGTAATAAATTGTATAGGATGCGATAGGTTACATGCTAAGACAAAGTTAAATGTATGTATTTGGTAAAATGACAAAAAGGCACTCTTACAGTCTTCACTTGTTGGCAAACATACAAAATGTGCAGGACAATGGCTGCTCATCAAAATCAGGCTGTGACACACACGTACACTCACTAGACAGTGTGTCGTCAGAGGAGCTGACATCAAAGGAGACAGCAGGCCAATGCTCACTCGCTCCCCTCCTCTCTCCTTCTCTCCATCTCTCTCTCTCCCCCTCTCTCCCCTCCCTCCCTATCTCTCTCCCCCCCTCTCTTTTCCTCCCTCTCTCTTCCTCCCTCTCTCTTCCTCTCTCTCCCCTTCTATCTCTCTCTCCCTCCCCCTCTATCTCTCTCTCTCTCGTTCCTTCTCTATCTCTCTCCCTCCATCTCTCTCTCTCTCCCTCTGCCCCCCTCTCTCTCTCTCTGTCTTTCAGAGACAGACTCAGGGTTGCATAAGAGAGGCTAATGCGACCTGTGCTGGGATGATCAAGCCCTGCCCTGATGCCAGAGCATCAACAACACACTATAAGGAGAGAGAGAGAGAGAGAGAGAGAGAGAGAGAGAGAGAGAGCAAGAAAGGAGAGAACAAGAGAGGGAGAGAGAGAGGGGGGTGGGAAAGGGAGAGAAAACATGATGACAAAGCTTAGCTAACAGGAAATCATGCTCATGCATTAACAGCCCAGTAAGGACAATTCTGCACATCATTCCTGTTAGTCAAATAGGGAAAAATGAATGTGCAGCATGCAACTGTATAGGTCACTTGGTTGCTTCTCGCAAGTGTGTATGTGTATGTGTGTGTGTGTGTGTGTGTGTATGCGTGAATGTGTGCCGTGCATGTGTGCGTGCATTCGTGTGTTTGTGTGGCGTAAAAGGACTGTGGGAGTGTGTGTGGATGATGGCTGGTTGAAGCAGCCTCACCTGGCCTGAGTCAGACTGATTGGACTCTGGGGTGAGGCTGCACACCTGTTGCACATTGAGCAATCAGTGTGCAACAGGTTAAACCAGCCATCTCCACACACACACACACACACACACACACTCAGGGAGAGCTCTCCTACATGGCAGCATGGAGCACCATCTGCATGTACCATTCTACGCAACCTTTACAATAAACCGGTTTTTCAACATCACCACCCTGAGTCCAATTGTTTGGAGGAGCCCGAGGAAAGTCACTTAGGTGGAGTGTAGTAGTGGACTATGCTACACGGACATATTTGGCAATTTCAAAAAGAAAAAACGAAACCAACCCTATCCTAGAATGCTCCCGCAGACCCACACCTGTAAGGGATGGTCCCCTCTCCTCTGTCTGGTTATTTTGCTGGTAGAACACTTAAAGGCCAAGTCCCCTTTCAAAGGTTCAGCTGATGGTGCTGGTCGCTGGGGCTAGTTTGGGCTACACAACATCATAGCATGAAATGCATCATAGGCCTGTATATTCTAACATAAAGCGGATAAGGCTTAGGCAGACATTGAGTGTGTTGCATGATTTGCATTTATGCAAAAGGATAAAGGCATTCTAAACAATGAGGAACACATGCCATTTATTGAGTGGTTAGGGTCCACTACGAGATTCGACTTGACTTGTCCTCCACGGAGCCTGATGACCAATGGCATTTCTTTTTTTTCTCTCACATTAGTTCTCACATTAGGCTTATAGCCTGCGGTGTACCTGGAAGCAAAGACACACGATATTGCTCCCGAATTCATGACTTGAAAACATTGATTATAGCCGTGACGCGCCGGGTACGCACCGTAGCGTTACTGTTTTCAGTGAAACGAGCCATTGGAAGGACTTGTTATCGGCTCATCGTGAGAGACAGCCCGTTTCTCCTCCTTACCCATACTCGGTGGCTTTCCAAGCACGCGCTTCTTCGTTATATCAGTGGCGAAAAACGCCGTGTGAGTCTTTCACAGCACATTGACCGCTTTGAAAGAGCTCTTTCGCTACCCTATCACTACAAATGATTCAAGCGGCGCCAGCCTTGGCCAGAGGGGAGACACGCTGGGGTTTCGCACAAAGCACGCCACTCAGACCGCTGCACTGGAGAACAACACAGAAGGAAACAGGACCTAGAGTCTGAGAGGAACAAGGACACGACAGCCCAGCGCGCGTATGCATGTGGATAAATCAGCTGGTGTGTGTCTATGCAAATGACCAGAAGATCGCATGGACACCGCGCGTGGTTCACTCCGTCTCAACTCTCCGCCTCAACTCTCCGCCTTGATACGGAACATAAGTAAAGGGCCAGCGCCTCTCCTCCTGTCAAGAGTGTGTGGCGGAGAGCCGCGGTTCAAAGCGATCGGATGCTGCGCGCAACCCCCCCCCCCCCCCCCCCAGATTTGAGTTCAGCGACTGGGGGCGAGAGGAGAAGCACAGCTAGACCACGGCCACGGACCACTATACTGAAGGAAATATTTGTGTAGATGTAGCGTTACAGCTGACACGTCCCGTCTGTCTGGCCACAATCGGGCATGCTTGCCTTCTGTCCGATTCGCGACGTCGGAGTTTGAATGAGGGGTCCGGTGGACATAAACACAAACAGCTCCGACGTTCTTTCTTTCGAAATGCCAGACAATGTTTCATTCTTCAAGAATCGGACGGACCTGGGACAAGGAAGCGGCGAGGGACAGCTGCTGGGGCCGGCGGGAGCAGCGCGCCCGGCCTGGGTCATCACGTTGCTGGCCAGTGTGTTGATCTTCACGACCGTCGTTGACGTCCTGGGCAACTCGCTGGTCATCATCAGCGTGTTTAGGAACCGGAAGCTCAGAAATGCTGGTATGTAGCCTACATTATAGGCCTGTTGCGAACCATTACAGTTTCAAAACAGTTGTATTTTATTACCACTTTGTGTCTCAACCGGTGTATGTGTGTGTGCGCGCGTAAAGACCCACGGTATTCCACAAAAATAGGATTAATCATAGTCCGATATGCTTTTGAATCCACTTTATTGACAATATGAAGGACAGGAATTTCAACGGATAATGACAGGCAGAGAGACGGGTGATCTGGACGGATCAGTTCCCTAGATCAGATCCATCGCAAAGGAGAGATCCATGTTTCCCAGCGTATTTTGGCGCCACGCTTCTTTTGAATCAGTGAACCGTCCCATTCACAAAGCGCAAAGTCACGTGCCGTGGACTGTAGACTTTTAGATATGAATGAAACACTTCCGAAATTAATGGGTTTTTTTTTAATTCAAAGCATATTTCACGCGCCCGCATTACAAGCATTATGCATGAAGTAGGCCTAATGCATGAAGTAGCGTGCGCGCTGCATGTCGGAGATGGAAAACAGCTGTCATTGCATGACTGATTGGTTTCAGTTTACAGTAGGCCTATTTTGGTTAGACTCCGTTTCCGAGGATCATGGCCTTCTGATGATCAACTGGCAAAAAACGGCACTGACATTGTCAGTCTCACCTGTCTCGAGGAATCCGTTTGCGTGCGCGCGCGGCTGGGTGTGAGTGAGTGAGTGAGTGTGTGTGTGCGCGTGAGCAACCGAACGTACAATAACAGCACCAATATTTATTTATTTATGCCCGCAAGTAATGAAGTATTACAAACGCGGTTGGAGGATTTAAAAATGCATTCCCCAGTGCAAACCGAACGAAAAAGAAAAGGTCGACCAGACTCCGGTCGTGTCAACAGTTTGACTCTAGTTCCACAACATGCCCCAAGGACAAAGTATTAGAAAAACAAACAAAATAACAGTCTGTGCCTCTTTTTCATTTTTGTTTGATTATAATTTCCTACTTCACGGATTGTTTTATTATGTCCCGGTGGACTCGGATAGTATGGGAAAGTCAAATATACGGCCAGTTATACTTTGAATATTTCCATTTAGAGGAATGTCAAATAGCGTGACTTGCGGGCAGTTATTTCCAGCTCCAGCTTCTGTTACATTACATGTAGCCATTTTTGATGTAGTCAAGCGACGGCCCTCCGGCCATTATGGAGAATGTCCAGAAGAGTCCCGCAGCTTTCTCCATCACGGTTGCAAAGTACTCTAAAAGCGTTCGATAAGCTGTCCTGATCAACCACGGTCGCTCCACGTGTTTTTACGCGCCCACAGAGGCGCAATCCACCTCATGCAGCCGAGCAAGAAACCGCGTGGCGACACCAGCACGCGTCAAACTCCCGACACTTTATATGTTCTATTTATGTTCTACATTATATGTTTTGGCATGCATGTAAAGACTCGAACATGTGTAGACTATGCATCCTAAACACATACGTGCCCATTCCAATGTTGATATTAGCAGTATAAAATTGGGCAGTTACTGTGTCCTTTTTATTTACTAAATGTATTGCCTAAATTGCAGTATATTATCAGCAAAGAAACATGAAATCATCATGGTAATACGATATATGGTTGTATGGATGCATATTTTGAGAACCGCTGTAAACGTCCCATGTGGCAGGAATGTCAACCAAAGGGATTTCAGAACAAACGTGTACCATCTTGTTAAAATCATTCTCCTTCAAAGTAAAATGCCTCATAAATATAAACAAGAATTGATTAAAGGGTGCTTAGTTGAAAGTGCTGTCCTCTTGCTTTCACCTTTATGTCTGGCCTTTAGCTATGCTCTGCTCTAACAAATGTGTTCATATTCTCTCCTTTCCTCTCCTCTCGTTGCCTATTCTCTCCCTCTCCTCTTCTTCCCCCTCCTCCCTGTCTTCTCCCCTCTACTCCTTTTCTTATTCTCTCTCAACTTATCGCCTATTCTCTCCCTCTTCTTTCCTCTCCTCCCTCTCTACCCTCCTCTCCTTTTCTTATTCTCTCCTATCGTTGCCTTTTCTCTCTTCTTCTCTCTTCTTCTCTCTTCCTCCTCTCCTCCTCCTCTCCTCTCCCTCATCTTCCCCTTCCTCACCCCTCCTGTCCTTTGCTCCCCCCTCTCCTCCCCTCTGCTGTACTCTCCTCCACCATCTCCCCCCTCTCCTCATCTCCCCTCCTGTCCTCTACTCTCCCCCCTCTCCTGTACTCTCCTCCACCTTCTCCCCCCCCCCCCTCCCCTCCTTTCCTCTCCATATGGTGAATTGTAATGTGTTGTGTTGTGAATGTGTCATGGCATGTACAGGTGGGCACTCAGAAGTTGCAATGCCACACTTCCATTAAACTCAGCCCCACTAGCATCCCCTTAAATCACCTCCACCACCTTCACCTGCACTCCATACCTGGTATGTTTCACTGTCCACGCAGGCGACCATCTCCCTTCACATCAAGTCTCTTCCTGCTCATGTCGTTTTCTCACGTTAGCTCTCTGCCTCTTGTCTTTTCTGCTATGTCCACATAATTGAAAATAACAGTGTGTGTGTGTGTGTGTGTGTGTGTGTGTGTGTGTGTGTGTGTGTGTGTGTGTGTGTGTGTGTGTGTGTGTGTGTGTGTGTGTGTGTGTGTGTGTGTGTGTGTGTGTGTGCCAGAACCACTGAGTGATGCTGGATATAGAGTGGAGGTGTTGATAATTGAATGGGAATGGGGCTCTGCCTCTTAGAAGATTGAAAGTGGAGCAATGCAGCAGGGTTGGGCAATCGTCTCTATATCCATATTGTCCAATCGTTGTCATTCTAGAAAGCCAATATAGGATCCAATCGCCAGGGGCCGGTGGGAGGAGGGGTGGGGGGAGTTACGTCAACTGCAAGCGATACAGTTAAAGTTCCGTGAATAAACATTTATGAAAGAGTGAACATTTTATCTGAAATATTAAACAATCCCCAAAATATTGAATAGCAATGTCTCTATCAAACAACGGGTCCCTTTTTTATTGTCGATCATCCCTTCAATTGCCAATATTCGATCCGATCGCATATTGGCATAAGCCTACAATGCAGGTACTTGTGTGGGGCTGCAGAACAGCATCAGCTGGCGGTGCTCACTCACTGGTTAGTGACACATGCTGACGTATCGCGGATCCAGCAGAATAAATGGCCAGCCGAGAATGAATGGATACTTTCAATATCACGGGAATGAACTCGAGCGGAATTCTGTCACGTTGCTTTTCAATACCAAAGCAGAACAAGAAACCATGACTGAGCCCAATCTTCGCCTTGTTCAGGATGGTCAGGATGGGAATCTCAGCATTTCTTTTTTTCTTGTATACTTTCAGTCCTTGTTGGCAGGGGTTGAGAGTGGAGAGAGTGTGGTCTAGTGGTCATGGTGTTTGACTCCAAGCCGGAAGGTTCCGGGACTGAACCCCAACGTTGTTGAGGTCTTGAGTTAGGGGACATCCTGTACACCTTCATAGCTCTCTCACGCTCTGGAGTTGTCTCTCTCTCACTCTAGCTCTCTGTATGTCTCCCCCTGGTTCTCTCTCTCTGTTCTATCTCTCTTCCTCTCTCTCTGTCTGTCTGGGTTCTCTCTCTCTCTCTCTGTTCTTTCTCTCTTCCTCTCTCTCTGTCTGTCCGGGTTCTCTCTCTCTCTCTCTGTTCTCTCTCTCTTCCTCTCTCTCTGTCTGGGTTCTCTCTCTCTCTCTCTCTCTCTCTCTCTCTCTCTCTCTCTCTCTCTCTCTCTCTCTCTCTCTCTCTCTCTCTCTCTCTCTCTCTCTCTCTCTGGGTTCTCTATCTATCTATCTCTCTCTCTCTCTGGGTTCTCTATCTATCTATCTATCTATTCATCTCATCTCATCTCTCTCACCTCTCTCTCTCCTACTCAATCCCACCCTGCCATCCCAAAACCTAATTAAAGGAAACCAATTAGAGGGCGGCAGAAAGCTCAAGGGAACTCCGGAGGCAGGGCTGGGTGAGAGGGGAGACCTTTTGTAATAGAAGTCCATGAGTGAGAGGGAGAGAGAAAGTGAGGGAGAGCGAGTGGGAGAACGCCCACGGCTCTGAGATTTGAAGCTTCTTCTGTGCGCTGCTGCTGTTGCTCTTTCCCTTCCCTCCCCCCTGCTCCATCGCTCCTTCCTTCCCTCCATCCCTCCCTCACCACCCCGACATTATCTTCTGCCCCCGAAACTCATCACACACACACACACACACACACACACACACACACACACACACACACACACACACACACACACACACACACACACACACACACACACACACACACACACACACACACACACACACACACACACACACGGCCTCTGTCCTTTCCCATCGGCGTATTTTCGGCCCGGGTGTCTTGCCCGCCCCAGCTCTCTTTTCTTTGAACTTATGTAACGTAACGATCTGCTAATCCTATTGCATATTCTTTTCGAAGCGCTCCATCAGTACTGCTCATCCCAGGGGATTTCAACGGGCAGTTTCAGTGTCGTTTTGCGATGCACAAATTCACCTTGGTGTCTCATTAATGTCGGCTGCTCATGATACCGTGAACAGATATGGCAACAGATATGTCCCGAGATAAGGACTGTGACGTTTTGCCATGTCTTTTTGTTCAACCGTGCTACGAATGGTTACTTTGTTTACAATCGGCACTGTCCCGCTTGATTAGAATCACGTGACTGTATGACCTCTATGGTCCAAACACTTACACACACACGCACACGCACTATCTCTCTTCGTTTCCACTGTCACTTCTAAACACCCACCAATAGTCCATACAAAAGGATCAGAGGCAATCGGTAGGGTATGTTTCTATTAATACCTGAGCAGATGTCGGCCTGCATTCATAATTGATAGCCATGCTTGTATTTTGTGTTTCGTTTTTTATTCAAGAAGAGCTTGAAACTCTCCCTGTGTAACACTTGCACATTATCTAACTGATGGATAGATAGATAGATAGACCTAAGATATATATATATATATATAGATAGATAGATAGATAGATAGATAGATAGATAGATCTAAGATATATAGATCTGTTTTTTACCCCTTGTTTGTTTCTTTATCCTGTCTTCTGTTCTGTCCCATCAACGGTTGTCAACCCATTGTACTCTTGGCATGTGTTCAGCAGAATACCAGTGAGTGTGTGTGTGTGTTTATGTATGTGTGAGCCTGTGTGTGTGTGTGTGTGTGTGTGTGTGGGGGGGGGGGGGGGGGTCTGGGGGAGGGGGCTGGCATATAGTGTGTGCGATCAGTGGACCTTTTCACTGGTGAAAGATATTTAGTCTCTAATATGTCTACATTTGCCAGCTCAATATATCCTTATCCTATCCCTTCTCTCCCCAAGCATGGACACACACACACACACACACACACACACACACACACACACACACACACACACACACACACACACACACACACACACACACACACACACACACACACACACACACACACACTCCTCCTGCTTTGTCATGCACCTTCATCTCTTATTTGGCCCATATCTACTCCCCTCTTCCCTTGTATGTGTCCAAGTCATTCATGCTACCTCTCTCCACCTCTCCACTTCTCATGCCCACTGTCCTCTCTTCCCATCATCTTCCCCCCCTCTCCTCTTCCTCTCTCCCTCCCTCTAATCTCCTTTCCCTCTTGTCTCCTCTCATTGCCCTCTTCCTCCCACTCCTCTACCTCCCTCTCATCTCCTCCTCCTCCTCCTCCTCCTCCTCCTCCTCCTCCTCCTCCTCCTCCTCCTCCTCCTCCTCCTCCTCCTCCTCCTCCTCCTCCTCCTCCTCCTGTTTATCCCATGTTCCGACTCTATGGCCTCAGGCTGGTGCTGGTCTCTTGCTTTTTACTTACCTAGTGGGTGGTCTTCAGGTGTGGGGATCTGGACAGAGACACTCAAGCATGTTATTTTCTGTATTGTGTGTGTGCGTGTGTGTGTGTGTGTGCGTGCGCATTTGTGTACGTGTGTTGTGCATGCTCACGCTTTCATATAGGCAAGTGTATAGGCACTCATGCATGTTTGTGTCCCTGAGTATTATGCATGTGTCAGTAGATTTTTGCCAGAGCTCTTAAGCTCAACAATTTCCCCAGAAAGTCATGGGCTGGCTCTCACTTTGATGTTTTTATATAATATTTTTCCTTTCCCCATCTCTAAAGCTTTGCCTCCTCTTGGAAACCATCAGTTTTTTATTTTAATAGTTCAGAATCTTTTATTTTCCATATGAATCATTTGAAATGGTTTAAACATATTTACCAAAAACATGAACCAGGTTTGAGTTGCGAATGAAGAAAGTAAAGGAAGAGTCAACAAAGTGCCATTCCTGTACATAGTAGGAAGCAGGTTTAGTAGTTCTTTGAATGGCTGTATTGCTCTATCTCTCTCAACATTTTCGATGCAGTTCCATTCTCCTGGTCCACGCCCACGCAGTACAAAGTGTCCACAGTTCAGAGACATATTGCAGTCATTATCATTACCGCTACGGTGCTCATGTCAAGGACTTGGTCCTTCACCTCATCATTATCCTTACATTTATTATCACACACACACACACACACACACACACACACACACACACACACACACACACACACACACACACACACACACACACACACACACACACACACGCACACACACACACACACACACACGCACACGCTCATACACACACACACAGGCAGTGCCAGCCACACATTCCCACAGAAGCAGAGAAATGCATGTGTCTTGAGTGTCTGTCTTGCGATCAGACACACGTACATTCACACACAGCGCTGGTCACACATTCGCACAAAAGCGGGGTCACGCAAAGTCAAACAGTCAAAACAAGTCCTAAAAGAAACACACACATATGGCACATATGTGTGTGTCAACACAGTCCTGCATCATCACGGTAATTATCGGACTTTGCAGTCTGACCGTCTGGCAGTCTGCTGCTCCATCTGGGACTGCGCTCAGGTCTTCCATCTCACTGTCTCAGCTTTTCCTGCAGCCGGTGGTGGAGGCTGCAGCTCTTTATCTCATTCACACAAAGCAACACTTTGACTCCCACTCGTGGCCATGACTCATAAAGAGACCTCCCCAAGACTGCCCATGCATTTTCTCTGTGAATTTGTGTCTGACACCTTGTTGGTGGTGTTGTGTTGTCGCGCGCTTGTGCTCCACTATGTTTTTGTTGTTTGTTTCTGCGTGCAAGAGAGGGAAGAGCGAGGGAGGGAGAGAGACAGTGATTTGCATTTGCACCCGTGCTTGTGTCTTTTCATTTCCAAATTCTACCTGCAACCGCGGTGTTTTAGCCTGTGTGCCCACATGCGTGCGCTTGGCTCTGTCTCTTTGTGTGTGCATATATGTGTGTGACGTGACGTCACACACATATATGCGTGACGTCTGTCCCTGTGTTTAGGAATATGCGCGTCTCTATCACTTTGAACAGAGTCCGGGTGTGCAGACACGGCTGTATCGCTTTTTCACCTTCCTCCCTCTCTCCCTTGCTCCCTTCCTCCCTCTCTCCCTTGCTCCCTTCCTCCCTCTCTCTCCCTTGCTCCCTTCCTCACTCTCTCTCCCTTGCTCCCTTCCTCACTCTCTATCCCTTGCTCCCTTCCTCACTCTCTGTCCCTTGCTCCCTTCCTCACTCTCTCTCCCTTGCTCCCTTCCTCCCTCTCTCCCTTGCTCCCTTCCTCACTCTCTCCCTTGCTCCCTTCCTCCCTCTCTCCCTTGCTCCCTTCCTCCCTCTATCCCTTGCTCCCTTCCTCCCTCTCTCCGTTGCTCCCTCTCTCTCCCTTGCTCCCTTCCCCATTCTCTCCCTTGCTCCCTTCCTCCCTCTCTCCCTTGCTCCCTCTCTCTCCCTTGCTCCCTTCCTCACTCTCTCCCTTGCTCCCTTCCTCCCTCTCTCCCTTGCTCCTTTCCTCCCTCTCTCCCTTGCTCCCTTCCTCCCTCTCTCCCTTGCTCCCTTCCTCCCTCTCTCCCTTGCTCCCTCTCTCCCTTGCTCCCTTCCTCCCTCTCTCCCTTGCTCCCTTCCTCCCTCTCTCCCTTGCTCCCTCTCTCTCCCTGGCTCCCTTCCTCCCTCTCTCCCTTGCTCCCTTCCTCCCTCTCTCCCTTGCTCCCTTCCTCCCTCTCTCCCTTGCTCCCTCTCTCCCTTGCTCCCTTCCTCCCTCTCTCCCTTGCTCCCTTCCTCCCTCTCTGTCCCTTGCTCCCTTCCTCCCTCTCTCCCTTGCTCCCTTTCCTCCCTCTCTCCTTGCTCCCTCGCTCTCCCTTGCTCCCTTCCTCCCTCTTTCCCTTGCTCCCTTCCTCCCTCTCTCCCTTGCTCCCTTCCTCCCTCTCTGTCCCTTGCTCCCTTCCTCACTCTCTCCCTTGGTCCCTTCCTCCCTCTCTCCCTTGCTCCCTTCCTCACTCTCTCCCTTGCTCCCTTCCTCACTCTCTCCCTTGCTCCCTTCCTCCCTCTATCCCTTGCTCCCTTCCTCCCTTGCTCCCTTCCTCCCTCTCTGTCCCTTGCTCCCTTCCTCACTCTCTCCCTCTCTCCCTTGCTCCCTTCCTCCCTCTCTCCCTTGCTCCCTTCCTCCCTCTCTCCCTTGCTCCCTTCCTCCCTCTCTCCCTTGCTCCCTCTCTCTCCCTGGCTCCCTCTCTCCCTTGTTCCCTTCCTCCCTCTCTCCCTTGCTCCCTTCCTCCCTCTCTCCCTTGCTCCCTCTCTCCCTTGCTCCCTTCCTCCCTCTCTCCCTTGCTCCCTTCCTCCCTCTCTCCCTTGCTCCCTTCCTCCCTCTCTCCCTTGCTCCCTCTCTCTCCCTTGCTCCCTTCCTCCCTCTCTCTCCCTTGCTCCCTTCCTCCCTCTCTCCCTTGCTCCCTTCCTCCCTCTCTCCCTTGCTCCCTCTCTCCCTTGCTCCCTTCCTCCCTCTCTCCCTTGCTCCCTTCCTCCCTCTCTCCCTTGCTCCCTCTCTCTCCCTTGCTCCCTTCCTCCCTCTCTCTCCCTTGCTCCCTTCCTCCCTCTCTCCCTTGCTCCCTTCCTCCCTCTCTCCCTTGCCTCTCTCTCTCTGCGATGGCTGCTCTTCACTAATGTAACGTGATTTGGTGGATTCCCGTGACATTTACTTATCTGAAAGACTGCAGGCACCCATCATTTCACAGCCACACAGCTTCCACAGTGGGGGGTGGATGGTAGAAAAAGCACAACGCACCGCCAGCCAAAACCTCATTGCGTCTGATGATGGCGGTTTCTTTGGCGCCAGTGCTTTATGTGATGCTTTGTGTGTGTGTGTGTGTGTGTGTGTGTGTGTGTGTGTGTGTGCGTATGAAAGTTATGTGCAGGTCTACCGTCGCTGTTCAAGGTCGAACTCCTGCACCATTAAAGCATAACCTCAGGATCTTTCAACCTGGACCCTATCTTCCCATTCTGTCGGGTCTAAGTGACTAATGCAGAGAACAATTAGAAGCAGCCATTGAAGCCCATTCGCGGCTGCAATGTAATCCTACGAGGCAATAGTGACCCGTCAATGTACATCCTCTAAAAATAATATGATTTTTGCCTCTGACAGGCTCAGCTTATTACGCTGTGTGTCTGGCAACATTATGGAAAGAATCCCGACAGACGAATACAACTTGTTTCTTTAACTTCTGTTAGATCCAGCGTGTTTGTTATTGTGTCTCACCAAGTCTTGCTCAAGGAGATATTTTGCTCTGAAATCTCCCGATCTCAACGAGTTGAGTTGTTGCAGGAATCTTCCGTGTTGTCATTACAATCACAACCGTACTTCACCCAAACCTTTTAGAGAACACTATGCTACCCTTTCTGTAGTCCAACACAACAAACTCTTGCAGGCACTCCTCTCTCCAAGTCTCACTCCCGTTTCCACAGTTCGCTTCAGGATTTCCGCTAAGGGTTACATTGCAGCTCGTTTTGTAGCTGCAATGTAAGGGCTGAAGCGCTCTTGCTCTTTACTGGACCAATTAAAAAGATTGCAGTCCACATTAGTCAATTAGACCCAAAATGATGGGAAAATATGGTTCAGGTAGAAACATATCAGAAAGTGATCCTTTAAGAGACGCTTATGCTCACAGACAAAGCAAAAACCTGCACAAACAGATGCGTGCGCGCACACACACACACACACACACACACACACACACACATACACACATACATACATACATACATACATATACACGCCATAGGCAGAAGGCTATTCACCCATGTACTCACAGGCCCACAAGAGCACCGACTGTACAATCCCATGTGCCAGAGATTTTACGTGGTGCACAGTGGCAATTAATTTCATGTGGTCGCAGATCAAAGGTAGACGCTTGGAATATGTCAGGTTTGTATCCCATTTTGATCATGGCTCTTGTTATTTAAAAGTAGGACTTTGTTAGAGCCAGGGGCAATATCCATAAAACAAAGGAATCAGATTGGGGGGTCAATAGGCTTCCTGAATACTAATGACAATGTGAACTACTGCCATGTACAATAACATTAAGGTACTCCTGTCAATACCGTCTGATCTGTTTGCATGAGGGAATGGCAATGAGATGCACGGCCACACTACTTTACAGCTGTGACTCTCATTGAGTTTAAAGAGATTAAATGCATGAAGACTTTTCTAACACAAAGATATGTTTTCACTGTGTGGCCAAAGGTGTGTAAAAGCTTTGCAGAACACTGCTTTAGGTGTTTTTGTGAAATGAATGCATTTCTTTGAGATTACTGTTGCTTGTTCTCCAATGCTACCGCAATTAATTACGCTCCTTATTGTGCTGCGTTTTGCAGTACATAATGCATTCAAATGACTTAAAGGACAGATTTTCGCTAGTAAAAAGTGGTTCTCTCTTTCCTTTCAGCATCTTCCAGCTTTTGGAGAATTATTTTACTTGCAGTGTTTGTTAGATATTCTAATGATTTACTTTGGTTTGGTTTAAATAACCACATTAAAGCAGAGATTGTCCCTCTGTATTTCGGTCAAAGGTAAAAAGCTTTGGCAAAAGCTCCTCTCCAATGTCTTTATCCTGGCCTGTTGGTTTTCATTTTGTATCTAACATTAAGAGAGGGTTAATCTGCAAATGATGATACATTCCAGAAGTGTGTGCCATCCACACCTTCTAAGGTCATTCGAGGTGAGTGATTATTTGGTGTGTTTATTTGGTTTTCCATGAGAACAGACTTATTCAGATCGTGGTCCAAAACCATTTAAAAACTTGAACAGACCTGTCCCTGCCCCCAGTGTGTGAGTGTGTGTTTGGGTGTGTGTGTGTGTGTGTGTGTGTGTGTGTGTGTGTGTGTGTGTGTGTGTGTGTGTGTGTGTGTGTGTGTGTGTGTGTGTGTGTGTGTGTGTGTGTGTGTGTGTGTGTGTGTGTGTGCACATGCATGTGTGTGTGTGTCTGTGTGTGGGTTTTAGTTCTTCCAAAATTGCAGCTGGCTGAGGTACTTCTGAACTACTACTGAGTGTCTTTGGGGATTCAATGTTTGGCTTGAATGTTTCAAAGAATCTATTATACTTCTTTCTCAAAAGGCTTGGCTGTTACGGCAAAACAGCTTTTCCTGACAATGATGGACCACCTGTTTTGTTTGCTTCAAAATGTCATCATGGTTCGAGTGTAACAACTCACACAGATATAATCTAAATTGATCAATACAGACCTGGGTCTTTTTAAATAACCTGTGTCATAATTCACTTCTCTTATGCTAAAACACGTAGACATACACTGACACAAACAAGTAGGCACACACACGCATGCACACTTACACACTCTCTCGCTCTCTGGGCTGGCCTGCTCCATGAATCAAAAGGTATCTCCTATAGTGTAGTAGTGTCAGACCACGTCAGATAGTCCCTTCACACTCACTTGACCTTATTAAACGTGTGTGTGTGTGTGTGTGTGGGTCATGTGCGTGGGTATCTGTGTGTGTGCGGATGTGTGTGTGAGTACGGTAGTCATTTCTTTCTGTGTGTGGGTATGTGCGCTCACGTGACCATGCACATGCACACGCATTGCATGCGTGCGGGCATGCAATGCCCAACATTCCTCTACAGAGGAAGGTCACCCTGTCATTTTAAGTGGCAGTTATTGAGCAGCATGGAGTAGAGGGACACTATCTCTCACACACACACACACACACACACACACACCACACACACCACACACACCACACACACCACACACACACACACACACACACACACACACACACACACACACACACTCTTACTGATACAGGGATGAAAAAGGAGAAGCAGACAGAAGGGGGGGATGTAATGGTGGGGGTGAACAGAACACACACACACACACACACACACACACACACACACACACACACACACACACACACACACACACACACACACACACACACACACACACACACACACACACACACACACACACACACACACACACACACACACACACACACACACACACTCGCACACACACACACACATTCGCACAGACTCCTACAGGCAAATCCATGATGCATAGCCTCATGGATTTGCCTTTTGCACTGCAATAAAAACAATGATAATATAACATTGTAATGAACCCCTTCTGGTGAAGCCAGTGAACTGGCACTATACTCAGTTATTTACTGGTACACACATACAAATACACACAAATACACACATTTACACACATATTCCCCAGTCCCTAGTCATTGTGCTTGTGCTTTTGCTTGTTTCTTTTGCACACCCCACACACACACAAGGTGTCGCGGGTGGTTGCACGCTTGTTTGCGTGGCGGTGGCCGGTGGGCGCTCCAGCTACCCTCTGAGGTGACCTTGAGGGGCCTCAGTGTCTCGTGGGGTCCAACATCACATCTATACGTACACACACGCGATCGCCACAGAGTCACTGGAGGGCTTATCAACCCCCAACACCCCCTTCTCCTACCCCCTCCTCCTCCTCCTCCTCCTCCTCCTTCTCCTACCCCCTCCTCCTCCTACCCCCTCCTCCTCCTCCTTCTCCTACCCCCTCCTCCTCCTCCTCCTCCTCCTCCTCCTCCTCCTCCTCCTCCTCCTCCCTTTCTGCTGAACAATGTGCTGCTGGCTGGAATATGGTTCAGGCCGGTTAACTCATCGTCTGCCTATACACCACTGTCCTCTTTCAGTCTCCCCCCCCCCCCCCCCCCCTTCACTGTCTCCATCTTGCTCTAGTATTAAGCCCACGTCATGCACTTTACTGGGGTGTTGGCCGTGGCAATGTTTATGTGACATTTTCCTGATCAAATATGATCACATCATTTATATATATATATATATATCTATCTATATATATATAGATATATATAGATAGATATATAGATACTTTTTTTATCTAAGTGAGAGTCTTTGTTTTTCAACCATGAGTTGAAAAGGGAACCAGAGGTATGTAGGTCAACATCCACTAGCCCGTTCGCCAGGACAGACTCTGATATGCGACTGAAAGGGAGTGATCATCCACTGTCCCATGCCTACTGACCTCAACGTCTTTGGTGTTATCTTTTGATCGTCAGATCTGGGATTTTAACGGACAATCTTTTGATGCACATTATAAGAGGGTGTGGGTGTGTGTGCGTGTGTGTCTATGGCACACCCTTTCATGTATGAAAGCTTTTGGTAACGACACACACACACGCACGCAGGCAGGCAACACAGACACACGCACACACACACACACACACACACACACACACACACACACACACACACACACACACACACACACACACACACACACACACACACACACACACACACACACACACACACACACACACACACACACACGGGGTGTTTGGGGTTGGGGATAGATATGAAAATTAAATCAACTGCAATTGAATATCAGGAACACTAAAGAGCACTATGAAGGAACGTTATAAATAACCTTCAGTGAACTAAGAGAGTGGACTAAGAGTTCTAGGAAGGAGGGGGCGTGACTTCCACATAGTTATAACCCACAGCAACTCTGTGATACTTTGTTAGTGCCCTCGTTTTTTATGAGCGTTGTAATGAGCGCTGTTGTATATGAAATGCGTCACACACCGTGGCGTTGCACTACAAGTGTCCTAGAAGCTTAACCCTCACTCGGTAAACCGCTGCTCGGATGGAGCTTCACCATCCACACACTCCGTAGCGTTGAACTGCAGGTGTCCGGGAAGCCTATTATGACGCAAATATCAAAATCAACGGCAATTAAATATCTGAAATATCTCTTCAATTCGGTTCCTGACTGGTTGGGTGCGCTCGTGGTCTAAAACCATTTAATACAGTTCCAAAACATGTCCCTGGACCCATTGTGAGTGTGTGTGTGTGGGGTGTGTGTGTGTGTGTGTGTGTGTGTGGGGGGGGGGGGGGGGGGGGGGGGGTTTGGGTGTGTGTGTTTCCAAAATTGCAGCAGGCTGAAGTACTTCTGAAGTACTACTGAGTGCCTTTGGGGATTCAATAAGGGCTTCAAAGAATCGATTCTACTCGTTTCTCAATGGGCTTGGCTGTTAAAGCAAAACTGTTATTCCTGACAATGATGGACCACCTGCTTTGTTTGCTTCAAAATGGCGTCATGGTTCCAGTGCAAGAAACTCTCACCGATAAAATCTTGTTCTAACAATACAGATAGGTCCTTTCAAATGACCTGCGGCACATTTCTCTCCTCTTTTGCTGCAACACGTTCACGGTTTGGTTTATACCAATGTTTTGGGGTCACGGTTTCAAAACTTCAAATGATCATAAAACTAAAAAGGTGGTTTGCACATCGTGCAAACGTTCAATTAAATTGCACCGCAGCATTAGCGCTATTCAAGAGCATGCGAATGAAATACACTATTGTAGATGACGCACAGCGTCAGAAAAGAGAAAGAAATGGTGACGAGGATTTTACCCTAGCAGCCTGTATTATTAGTAGGTTGAGCTGATGCAGGAGGAGGAATAGTTGGTCCGTGAGGAAAGAGATGTCGAGGCCCTGTACCGCCAGTGCGATAAAAACATTGATCAATTGATGTGACAAAGGACATGCCAATGCTGCAACAAAGTGGCCAAAAAAACGGGGTACAATCGAATTAGTTAGGGTGCCACCAAATGAAAAAGTTAGAGAAAATGTTAGTCTTGAGCCCTGCTGGGACAGCGACTTGCACATCATCCTGAGACTGAGAAGTTTCACTGGGTAGTACCGTAACTACAGTGTGACCCCTTTTTTGAACCGAACAATACATACATCCCCCGAACCGTGACTAGGGAACCGAACAGTTCGGATTGTTTTACTGGAACCGTTGCTTCCCTAACGTAGACATATATTAACACAAACAAGCAGAAGGTGTCATTGGTGGTCCAATCAGGAGGATTGGATAGGCGGACGTTTGCAATGGCAGCTCCAGCTAAACGGACATGGAAGAAGGAGAGAAGAAGAACACAGATGGATGGGAAATACTTGAACTCCACTCTCTACCCCCCCTCCTCTAAAATAGTATATGTTGCCCGGCGGAGATGTACGATTCATCCAAATGGAGATTGCACTTTGGCACGCCGCTGATTGACGGTGTCAATTACATGCTGTTAGTGGCTATGCTAATGCTACGCTAATGCTTACTCCCAGAAGGAATGAAGGGCTGGAGGACACCCTAACAAACTCCATCACACCAGCGCCAACACATGGCCCACATCCAGATCAACAGAATGCTGCCACAGAAATGTGGCCAAATTTCCAATTCAGAGTGTAACTTGGTATGGTCAAACTGGTTGTAAGCTCAGCACAAAGTGTAGGAGGAATGCGGTTGGATCCTTGATTTGATTAGACTGTACACGTGGTATCTGTGTGTTGCTGGCATTGTATAAGGTGGACACATAGGATGATGATATTGGTTGAAATGGTAAGCCTGCAGTGTGTGGTTGACTTCAGATGCAAAGATTATCAGCTGTAGAATCATTAAAAAAAAAAAGTATCCCATAGCACACTGTTCATTTCACAATTTCAGTTAATATTTATAGCGCGACCCAAACATTTAATAATCTGTATTTTGGATGTGAAAATTCTAAATCATTATATTGTGTCTGGTCTTGTGTCTGACATTACAATGTGCTTTGGGCTTTAGATTTTGATGCAAGTAAACAAATAAACATAATGGGGTGTAGTAAACAGGCGTGGTGTCTTTTAGTGCTCTTATTTGAAACCATCCAGAAATACAAAAAGGAAACTTCCAAATGTCAACCCTCAAATGTTGTTCTCTCCAACAATAGACTGTGTAGCAGACAAAGAGCTGTTATGTTTGTTTAACCTCTTGCCCTAATGGAAAGTATTTGGAATGAGAAGATTGTAGTTTATATATATTCAGCGGCTGCCCTTAGAGAAGGCCTGCATGCAGACAGAGCAGGCTTTGGAATTGATATTGATTACCTCCACACAACCTTGAAAGGTGCTTCGCATTGTGCTGCATTAGAAAGCAAGTGAGCTCGGGCATTTCTCATGGGACCACATTGTGAACAGTCAGATCTCAGCAAAATAAAAGCGTTTTATTTGATTATAGCGGTTACGGAAACGTATTAGGCCTCCATGATGAATTGTTAAAGAAAAAGAAGTATTTGACTATATGACTTGAGATGGGTCTACCTCTAGTGTCTTTAGGGTTCTGTGAGATTCAAGAGAACACATGAGACTGAACGGTGAAAACCTCTGGTCTCTCATAGAAAGCATATTTTCTGGAGCCACCTGTATCCAGTATATCCAGTATAGTCAAATGTCCATTATCAGTGAGGCTCATAGACTGTCAAAGGATGTATGTCTTCTTTTGCCAAGCAGAGGCAGGAGTGATCTATAATATGTTTATATTGATCCGTCTCTATAGAACCCTTTCCTCCTTGTTGAACAGTCATTTGAGTAAAGCCTTTGCTGAACAGAACACATTCGTTTTTCTATGTTGCCTTTCAGGGCTTCTGTAGTGGGCTCATCTATATTAAAAAGAAAAAAATCCCTGGATAGATTGATTCGTTGATGGGCACGTTTTGGTCTAGAGGAACGGTGTAGATATTTAAATGAATTAGTGTTTAACACGCGTGACCTTGATCCGAGATGTAGTGGAAGTAGAGAGAGCTGTCCCGCCGCTGGGCCTGAATTAGGAATCAAGTGAAACGCGAGCCCCCGAAAGTAACCCTGCAAAATGGTACCGCTCCCGACAAACCCCCTCATCCCACACACACACACACACACACACACACACACACACACACACACACACACACACACACACACACACACACACACACACACACACACACACACACACACACACACACCCACTCCCCCACCCCCACACACACACGGCGAAATGCGACATTCACACATTGCTCACTGCGAATGCTTTTGGTTTTCGAGGAACCAATCAGGACGATAACTATTTTTATAGTAATCTAAAAATAGATCCTCTTGGGTTGATCACCTTGATGTGACAAACTTCCCACTGGTCCTTTTCGCCGTGAATCCCCCTGTGGGAGTGTGTGTGTGGGTGATGGCTGGTTTAAGCAGCCTCACCTGGCCCGAGTCAGACTGATTGGAGTCTGGAGCTGGGTGAGGCTGCACACCTGTTGCACATTGAGCAATCAATGTGCACAGGTTAAACCAGCCATCACCGCACACACTCAGGGAGAGATGTCCTACATGGCAGCATGGAGCACTAGCTGCATGCCTCATTCTACGTAACCTTTACAATAAACCGGTCTTTCAACATCACCACCCTGTGTCCATTCGTTTGGAGGAGCCCGAGGAAAGTCACCTAGGTGGAGTGGGAAAAGCCACCTAGGTGGCGCGTAGTATGGGACTATGCTACACCCCCGCAGTGAGCGGTTTACCCCTGGCGTTAACATGTGTTTTGGACAACCAGATGTGAATTGGATATTGGCAAAACACATACAACACATTTCATATACACCTGGCATTTGAGTGCGTCTCCAGTGTCCAGAAGAATAACGCGTATTGTAGAATGTTCCTATCACGAGTCAGTCCCCGGCGAGTGCATTTCTATTTTGAACATCTGATGACGGCAGTCCTTAGCAAAACCAGTCCAACTTTCAATGGTCCTAATGATTGAGGTACCGTTGGATTGGCCCCATGCACTCTGTATGAACCACATGAACACACCGTGGAGTCCCGTGCTGAAGCCAAAAGCAGAACACTGGGGCCGAAACTACACACACTGATACTTTGTTGAATGTAGAAGTCATTGTGATTTTGGTTTACACGGCGGGGCGTCGAGGCAATCTACATGACGGTCAGATGTTCGGGAGATGTTTTGCAGCTGTCGTTGTTGCTCTTGCGTGTTGATTTGAACCGATATTGATTAAGGGGAAAAAAAACCATGCTGATGAGTAGAAGTCAAAGCAGGAAGACTCTTGAGGAAGCCGTGTCCATTTCCCACTGTTGAGAAGTAAATAATCAAATGCTTTGTATGCGCATTGGGGATCCGGATGCATTAACACTTATTTCGGTGATATCTGATTATTTTTGGGAGTCGTCAGCAGTGTCATGTCTGACACTCTCTTGTCCTTGAGGGCTTCTATCAATTCAGAGCCACTACCCCTGACTTAGCGCACGTGGAATAATGGAATAGGGCGTATGGAATGGACCCAATCTGTTGGCGGTCACTCCTCTTCCATAGAAGCTGTCTGTGTGGCGACGCGGGCTGGGACTTCTTCGCATAACCATCTGTCTTGGCTTCGTTTTACATCAGGACAGCCTTTCGCGGCTCCCTGCACTGTAGAATGTCAAGCGATTTCCATCTCTTTCCATTTCCTCCGCCCGATGCCATTCACAGCTAATGCCTATAATGGCATTAGCTGTGTAATGTGTAAGGGGTCAGTGTGTGAAGCGAGGGAGGAGGTGGCCGAGGCGGTAAGAATTGTACCCCTGCTGCTGTCATTTGAACACTTAATTATAATGTGGAACTATTGAGTGTAGATCGCCGGCCCGCGGTGCCAAAAATAGTGAGGACACTGATGGCCTGGTTCATTGGAAGGCTCTTCCGAATGATTCATCAGTGCGTGAAATACATCTTCAAACGCTATCATGGAGGAGCAAACAACGTGCTTCTTCGACAGCGCCACTGTGACTGAGAGAGATCCCTAATCAACCATTCAGAGGTCTTATGCATGTCACAAGGTTCTGCTTATTGCATAGGACAATATTCAGCGAGAGGCTTGTTAAGAATACCTCGGATGACGCCATGGCATAGCGTAGCCGATGTCAGATGTTACATAAAACAGTGTTACGCAACCGAGACATAAACATATAATAAGCAAACCCGCTCGCGTCTTCCTCACAAAGCTGCATATGCCATTCACATAAAGACCGGATATATAGGGGAAGGATTGATATTATTTTGGCATACCTCTTCATCATACCTCTTACCTATAAATCTGTGCATTTAGGTCTATCTTAATTGAGGACTCACGTTCTTATCTGCAAAATGTGGATTCTGGCCAATCTCTGATCTTTCCTTTCTGATAGTTGAATCATTTACGTAACATTTCTCACACTTTCCTTGATGACATAGTTATGCAACAGTAGATGCAACTTAGAGAGACTTGGCCAAGGGACAGCAAAAAGGCAGATTAGTGTTTTGTTGAAACAGAGCGAAAAAGAGAGGAGACAGGATAGAATAAGACTACATTATTAACGGCGGCCCTGCGGGAGTCTGGCTTAGTGGGAGGGAGTGGAGAGAGTCAGCTGATTGCACCCCTCCACTTGGCAAGCATCAAACTAATGCGGTCTGATAGCAAAAGAGCCACAGCCCAGAAAGAGATGGCCCCGGCGATGGACCGCTGCCTGCCACACCTCTAACCCCCACTCTCCCGCTGCTCCACCCCAGCCCTCAACAAGAACTGAGTCTCTCTCTCTCTCTCTCTGTCTCCCACTCCCTCTCTCTCTCTCCATGAGCAATTTAACTCTGTTAAAGGCAACGCATTCGCTTAAGTGTGAGAGCACTGTCTAGACTATTGGTTTTCTCTAAGCAGAGTGGGAAAGGTTTCCCCGCTTTTCGTTTTTTTTTTGGAACTGTTTTACAGAGTGTTAAGATAGAAACACGCATGCCTTCTGGATAACGACATGTGTCATGAGAAACGTTCTACATTGAGAAAAAGCCCTGACAAATTACAGCTAGGTATTGTATTTGGGACCCTTGGGACTTCCCACTAACCGTGCAAGGCCATACGTCTTGTAGAGACCCAGGGTTGAGTCCTACCTGCATTTATATTGGAAAAGAAACTCGCAAAACCTAAAGCAAGCCTTACGACCTCAACTCTGGTTTTGCTTCTAGATATAAGTCTGGAACCAGCCCAACACGGGAAGCTCGACTCTGAACAAAACTCTGTTGGCCAGCCAGTGAACCAGTGAGTGAGCCGGTGACTTAATTCATATAATTCATGCTGCTTTGGAATTCGTTTTATTTATACACAAGAAGTGTTTTTACTGCAATTAAAAATGGTAGCCGTAACATTCGCTAAGGTGTTCGCTATGGAAATACGGCCGCCGGGATCTGACTGGCTAAAGCTAATCCAATCGGCTGCAAAGTAATGTTGGCTGGCGACGCCCCTCATCAAACACTGCCGACGATAGACGTTCCAGACCCAATGAGCGTAGCGGATATGGTCTGATTCATCTGAGATAAGCCATCCACAGAACTAAGAGGAGGCAGCAGTGTCAGGTCTGATGCTCTCTTGTCCACGAGGTCTTCTGTCAATGCAGAGCCACTACCCCTGACTTACCGAACATGGCCCTCTAGAGTTTGGCTTTTGGAATGGACTCATTTGTGACTCCTTCGTATAATCATCTGTGTTCTTGGCTTTGTTTTGCATCAGAACAGCCTTTTGTTTGGCTCCCTACACTGTCGAATTTCAAGCAATTTCCATCTGTTTCAATTCCCTCCCCCGATGCGGTTGTTGCTGTCACATAACATAGCTAATGCTTATAATGGCCTGTCCCCCTTCAATGTCCACATGACTCCTCCCCTTTCTACCCTTCATAATGGGAAATGCAAAACCACAGAGTCATGCCATAACACAGGATAGCATGCCGTATTCATGTGTTTTTTTCTTTGAAACCTGGACAAAACAACAACGTATGTAGTCCTCACCTCGAGCCCTCTCTTCCAGCTGTGTTTTCCTTTCCTGACACCGTTCGGCCTCGGCCCGTGGCCGTGTGTGGGTACAAACATTTGTGTTGGGTATTTCTATTCACATCGGTGTCAAATTCATGCCAGCCATCTATATTTGTCCCTGTCGTTGGGTCGGGCCCTGCCAATTCCACACGACTAGCTTGTGGCGTTGTCAGCGAGGTCCTGCGTCGAATCGCCTGTCGTGTTGCATCAAGGAGGCGCGCCCAAGGCGGGGGGGGGGGGGGGGGGGGGGGGGGCGGGGCGGGGCGCAAGTCCCATAAGGGACCCTGCTGCCGTGGCTAAGTGTCTCACGCAGAAGTATGACAGCTTTTTCAAATATTCAGTGTAAAGACAAAGAGAGAGCAAGATGGAGTCAAGGGGGGATGGGGGGGGGGGGAGAGAGAGAGAGAGGGAGAGAGAGAGACTCTGTTGCTCTAGGGAGGAGGTGAAGTCTTTTAACGCGCTATTGGAGGGTTGAGCAAGAAGACAAAAGGCCAAGGATTCGTATTCCTTCGACACTCCGAACCCCGTGGACGGCAAGCGTTCCCCTCAGGCAGCAGAGTCCGGGACGAGGAGGAACTCTATAACACCAACAGTGGGTGGGCGATATCTCCGAATCAAAACGTCTCCCTCCCTCTTGGTGCCTGTCTGGAGTGACCTGTGGCCCTCCTTCAGACTGTTTCATCCTCTCTGCCGTTCTTATATAAGATACAAATAAAATGCAAGTGTTACGTGGATGTCTCCGCTTCCATCTTGTCCCTCTCTCTCGGGGGAGGACAGCGATACATCTGGGTAATGGGAGCGTGTTACATTTGACATTATACCGCTGAGCTGCTAACTCTCCACACATCTCACATGTCACCCCCTCCCCCGCCTTCACATTGCAACACTTATTTTGTAGTTAGGTTGCTGTTCGGTGTGTGGTGGTGGTGGTGGTGGTGGTGGTGGTGGTGGTGGTGGGAGATGGTATGTGGGGCTTTCCCTTTCTCGACGAGGATTCACAGAGTCGACCTCGAGGAGGAAGGTGGAGGTGGGTGGGCAGAATGTGCAGATGGCAAAGAACAAATTGTAAGGTCATGTTGCCTGAGAGACCTGGGTGCCTCCCGGAGGCCGAGCGTCCTGATTGGTTCCTCAAAAACAGAAAGCATTCACAGCGAGCAATGTGTTAATATGTGATATTTGTCAACATGTTATCATCACCGCTTGTCGGCATGGGAGACCGCCGTGTGTGTTTGCCGTGGCTGTGGGGGGGAGGAAGCGGTGTGTGTGTGTGTGTGTGTGTGTGTGTGTGTGTGTGTGTGTGTGTGTGTGTGTGTGTGTGTGTGTGTGTGTGTGTGTGTGTGTGTGTGTGTGTGTGTGTGTGGGATGAGGGGGTTCGTCGGGAGCGGAACCATTTTGCAGGGTTACTTTCCGGGGCTCGCGTTTCACTTGATTCCTAATTCCGGCCCAGCGGTGGGACAGCGCTCTCCGCTCTCTCGATCTCGGATCAAGGTCACGTGGGTTAAACATTACAAGACGCGCAGAAGGTAACACAGGTTTCTCCATGGCCAACAAGTTTTACTTTACCCTTTTCTCTGAATGAAGTGTAATGAATGATTTCAGAGAAATAAGAGAAAACAAAGAGGAAAACGGGTCCTCCTGCAACACACATGCAGCATGTGCATGAACAAGGGCTGCAACTAACAAGTATATTCATAGTCGATTGACCCAGTGAATCGTCCAAATGTATGTCTTAAATGTGCTTGCTTTATGTGACAAGCAGCCAAGAAAAGCTCAACTATTCCTTTCATATTGAACCATAAACCAAATATGTGAATTGAACTGCAACATTAAGCAGCAAATGTTTGTTATTTGTACAACAAATAACCCTTGTGTCAATGTCACCTTGCAGGACACAGTCAGCAGAATGTCGATGCAATAATTTGATTTCAAAACCTTGGCCAGCTAAAAATATGCTTCTGTCTGTCACTGTGCTTTAAATGCAGTGGCAAGTTTATTGTATCACTGTCTCTCCATTTCCTCTCTCTCTCTCTCTCTCTCTCTCTCTCTCTCTCTCTCTCTCTCTCTCTCTCTCTCTCTCTCTCTCTCTCTCTCTCTCTCTCTCTCTCTCTCTCGCCTCCTGTCACTAGATTTGTCCCTTGGCTGCCTCTCTCTCTCTCTCTCACTATAGCTCTACCTCTCTTTCTCTTATCCCTGCTGACGCATTGAGGCTGGGTGAGTGGGAGGGTAGCTGGGAGGGTGAGAGTGACTGGGAGGGTGACAGGGTGACAGGAGGTCACAGGGTGGGAGACTGGGATGGGGGAGGGGCGTGGGTGACTGGGATGGCGTGTTACTGAGAGGGTGATATGGTGAGAGGGTGAGAGAATGGGGTTGGAGGGCGGTGTACTGGGAGGGTGAGGCTGAAAGACTGAGGTGGTGGGGGGGGGTTGTGACTGAACACAACTGTGGTGGGTGCATAGGGGGGCAATTAGCGCATAGGAGTTATTCTTTACTAAATACAATAGTCCTTGTATGCAATACACACTCTCTCCATCTCTCCCTCTCCAACTCACTCAGATTTCGGTTTCCCTCTAGATAATTAATTGAAAACCAATGCTATCGAGATTTGGATTTCAGGCTTTACATGGTGAACGACTTCATAGAGACAGAAATGGCAGTCTCACTATTACCTTTCTGTGTGTAGACATACAATATACATATCCATCCATAGTCGTTGTCTGCTATGTGTCTATATTACTCACAATTTGTGTACATATGGTTCAGTAAAAGTAACGATTGGATCAATATTCAATAGTCATAGCTTAAGACTGAATAGGTATTGAGATTGAAAAATGTATTTATTATTTATGGACTGACACAAATATACCACAACACAAAAGTTATATTGTGAGTGTGAAATTAAATAATAATGTCATGTCCCACCTATTTTTGTCCTATTTACCTTCACATTAGGATCCAGACCGTTACAGCACATGCAATAGTTTAGAAAGTTAGCCTTTCAGGGCAGCAGTCAGTCTATCCGGTACATAGACATGACTCACAGACCATGTTGCTAAAATAGAATACACACAAAATACCAATTAGGCTATAAGAGACCCTGGCAGTAGCCATGGCCAGTATGTTGTGCAGCTTTACTTGTAACTGTCCTGACGAATCGTCTGTTGAGACGTAATTAAGAAGGCATTCATTCATAAAGTCTTAAAGCCTTGATTGAAAAGCGGTCCTGTCCTGACTACAGTAGTTATTTAAATGTATCCTATCATCAAGATGATTTGTTCAAACCTGAATATTTACTTGGCTGGAATACACTGGAAGATTGGCATCCAGTTTCTTTTTTATATCCAAAATGTGTGATTGTCACATGAATAATCTTAATAAGACAGACCTGTCAACAATTTATTTACAAATAACCCTGCAGACATAGTGATTGGGGATGGGATGAGAGGACTGGTGCTCAGGATTGGATCAGTCTAAAATTGAAGATAACCTTTAATGCACAACTTTATTTAAAGGCCACATATATTTTGCAGCAATACCAAAAGTTCTCCCCAGATGCATTTATACAGCCTTGTTTTCATCTGTTGACAACTATCCTAGTCGATATTGGGATGAAATACGTTTGGATACATTTTCCGTGTGAACCAATGGCTCTCCCTGCCCCTCAAGCACAGTGGTCCATGCTCCTGCTCCTCCATGTGGTCCATGCTGGACCCATTAAAAAACGACACAGAGAGGAATGTTGGAATGGACAAAACGGAGGGACCTTTGGGAATAGTGTTTTGCTTGTTAATGCTTATGGAGTCTTGTAGATGGAGTCTCTCAGAGACAGCAGATTTCAGGAGATATCACAGTGCAACCATTCATCCATTTCTGGATTTCCTCTTCTAACTGAAGTTGTTTTCCTTGAAATTTGACATTTTCAGTAGTTGATATGTAAACAGGCTGGTTAACCTAATATAGCATATTCAATTAAGGTGCCCTATAAGCGGAAGCCTGCAGCATGTTTTCTGTGGAATCCCTTCTAATGACTAAAGCGTTTTGGTTTATGTACTCTATGTGCCATGTATTGGGACTACATTTCACCTCGTTCTGTGTAATTTGAGGCATTTGCATGTGACACGTTTGTTGCGTCAAATGCACGTTTACTGTTTTTAAAGCCAAGTATGGCCACATTCTTAACACTCCATTTTTACAACTTATCTGAAGGGTTTAATCCTGCAGAATCATACAAACCCTTAAATATGGCAAGAGCCATGTGCGTTCTCTTGTGAGATGCTTATTTGTATATGTTGAACGGACACCAGAAACCGTGCAACTGCAATGTCTCACAACCATAAATGGTGGTATATGGAGGCAAGGGCTCTTTAACCTTTATATGTATCACCTTCTCCAGGTTGAATGAACTTCCATCTGGCTTTCATCCACTTTTCGGTTTCCTACATTTTCTCACTGTGCACATGCCTCCCAGCAAGAAGAAGCAGTGCCAGGTATGGCAGGTGTACAACACCAAGGAGAACTGGGTGCAGTCATATAAAGGGCACATCGCCTGCAATAGCAACACGGCTAGACTATGGAGACGTCAAAGACCCGAAGTTCCTGTCAGGGATGAATTTCAAGATCAAGAATTATCTTATCTTATTGCAGACATCGAGTACCAGTACGGAAAACCACCAGTGCGCAAGCTGCGTTTGAAGAAACTGGCATTAAAAATCTTGAGTTTAATGTTTGGAAAAATAAAGACAGAAATTAGTATTTATTAATACAATGTTCTTTGGAGCCTTTGATTTATTTGGAGACAATATAAAACTACTAATAAAAACCCTCACCGCCTGTCGGGATGAATGTTTACAGCTTTATTTTTATATATTTAAAACCGAATAAACGTGTTTGTATTTCATACGAATACTCTTCAATACGTGTACTTTTGAAGAGGAAGTTATTTGAATTCCTCTAAACATCAAATGGCTCAGAAGACTAACTAAAACGTGTGACTGTAGAGTTATAATATCCTCCAGGTATGGAGGATGGAGCTTAATGGCTCATTAGTAGATAGTAAAGGATAGTAGTTGAGGGGAAACTTAAAACATCTTTGCTTTCACTACTATTCTTAAGCATATGAAAATGCAGAGGAAGTCAATGACCCCTGGCCGGGCCCTTTCGTACTCAACAACGGCAAGGCTTGCAATATGCTATCTCATGATTAATAGGCTAGTCTCTGTGCTCCTTCCTGCTGTGGTCCTGCTAATGTCTCCGTCATCGTGAAGGCAATGGGAAGTGGCTTAGAGGCGACCACTTTACAAATAACCGTTGTCCCAAGGGCCTCAATTTGGCAGCGCTGAGTGCTTTGCGAAGATGAGAAAAGTTAAACTTCTGTTTTTTTTTGTTTTTTTTTTCAGCCTGCAAAGGCATGTCTGTCCGTGAGTCCTTTCATGCTTTCTGCAGCAGTCAAATCAGCCACGCATTCCAGTTATCATGAATTCAACCATCAGGGCGACCTGTGTACCTGAATGTTATAATAGCGATGCAAGCCAATATGTGCTCCCTGAATGTGGCTCCTTTAGTGTGAACCACCCTGCCCCCCCACCCACACACATACCCTGATATAAGTATTGGAATGCAGTTGGGGGGGGGGGGGAAAGAAACCAGACTCATTTTAAAAGCAAGTGAAGCACTAAATAAAACATATTTCCGTCTACCCAGTACCGAAGGATTTGTCACAAAGCCAACAGCTCACCTGGAAGAGGAGGCGTTTTGGTTCGGCTTCAGTGGTCTTATATCATTAGTGGAATGCTATTATAATTGTGGAAACGAGTGTTTGGAGAGCCTTTAACTCTATTACTGGGTGCAATCTGTTTGGGTCTGCTACACAAACAGAACAAAATGACTTGCATGACTTGAGAGGCACAATGTGCTTATTTGTCACTCTGGCTTTTTTTGCACTCCAGTTGTATACAATTTGGTTATCTGCGATACGCCAGTTTAGGTTATTGAACAGATTATGCTCTCGCTTTAATGAAGCTTCAGCTGAAGTAATTCACTAATGTACAGATGGACAGCAAACCAATTGCAGTGGTACTCTCCTGCCATAGTGCCTTCACATCACTTTAGAGGTGGGGGAATGTGTGTGTGTGTGTGTGTGTGTGTGTGTGTGTGTGTGTGTGTGTGTGTGTGTGTGTGTGTGTGTGTGTGTGTGTGTGTGTGTAAACCAATTCCAGCGGTTTGCTCCTTCATTAGTGCCTCTAGATCATGATAGAGGTGTGTGTGTGTGTGTGTGTGTGTGTGTGTGTGTGTGTGTGTGTGTGTGTGTGTGTGTGTGTGTGTGTGTGTGTGTGTGTGTGTGTGTGTGTGTGTGTGTGTGTGTGTGTGTGTGTGTGGGGGGGGGGGGGGGGGGGGGGGTCTCTTTTTTCATTTTCATTTACGTAGTGTGTGACCTGCATTCCCAGAGTACATAAGGCTCTAAAGCGTTTTCGCTTAATATCTCAAATATCTCAAATGCTCCATATGTGTCCAATATGTGTCCATATGTGTCCATATGTGTCCAATATGTGTCCATATGTGTCCATATGTGTCCATATGTGTCCATATGTGTCCATATGTGTCCATAAGGCTCTAAAGCGTTTTCGCTAAATATCTCAAATGGTCCATATGTGTCCAACATACCCGCTGTCGCAGTGGCAGGGGCAGCCAAAAATAACATCAGCATTACTCTTCAACACGGCTGATTCCAGCCATAAAAAGACAAAAGAGCAGGGAGCCATATTTTAAGACATGGGACAGCTTGCGAAAAGAGCTGCTCTCTGCAAAATAAGGCATTAAGTGAATAAACAAACTGCATAGAGAGTTTTCTTTTCCGAAACCCGACGATCGCTATCGCTGCTTGCTATTCACCGTCCAGCGCATCACTGACTCTGCCACCCATACTCACGGACCGTTGTTTACAGAGCGTAACCCCTTTCATTGTTGCTTCTACCCTCCTCCGCCATTCCTGGAAAGAGGTATGGAGTAAGAGTTCCTTCAAGTTCTCAACGTTTCTTCCTTTACACACTGGGCTCCGCAAAGCGCGGACAATGTGCCAAAAGCTTTCTACGCGTTTTGTATTTATTATAGATACGGTGATATGGTCATTGCATGGAGTGTGTTTGGATGATGGCTGGTGCTGGGATGCGACTGTCCATCGCCGCTGCTGGTGACCCAGTGCGTCCTTGGACAGCCCTTCTGTGTCCCAAGCAATTTGGAACGGCCCCAAATTGGGCGACATTGTAGCAAAGCCAGTGCTACACGCCACCTAGGTGACTCCCACACAATAAACGGCCGGTTTATTGTGTGGTTTGCAGATTATGATACATGGCCTGGTGCTCCATACTGCCATGTAGGAGATCTCTCCCTGAGTGTGTGCGGAGATGGCTGGTATAACCTGGGCGCACTGATTACTCAATGTGCAACAGGTGTGCAGCCTCACCCAGCCCCAGACTCCAATCAGACCAATCGGCCAGGTGAGGCTGCTTAAACCAGCCATCATCCACACACACTAAATCATCACATAGTCATTAATTATTGTTTGCAGTCAATGGGCAGCACCTTTACTTGAGAACGGCACATACATTCACACACAGCAGCTTACACTTGACTCTTTACTCGTTCTTCAGTCCACAGTTATCAGGGCAAATGTCATACTCCTGATGGCCACTAGGTTACTAGAAAGGCTTATACTGACTGTTGTGGACTTGGGTGTGGTTCTGTTACATTTGCACTTCCTAGTACTTTGCGGTTTCCAGATTCATGCTTTCCAGGGCAACCCTATGTATTGACAGGCTTAACTTCTTGGTTTTTTGTATTCTTCTCACCATAGCCGGTTTTTTTTTTTTTCATTTTTTTGGTGTTTTGAGTATTTTTTTAGCAATGCCATGTTGTATTTTTTCTTTTATTTCTTTGCCCCTGGGTGTGGTAATTTTTTTATCAACGCATTATACATTGACATAGTTGGCTTCGGACTACTCTGAATCTCATTAGTTGTGAAAAAAGGAGGAACAACAAGCCGCAGTCAATAAAAAGGGTCGTTGTGACGCTTCAAACGAAGTCAGTGGGCTATAAGTCACGAAGGCTTTCCAAAGTTGAAGCCCCCCCCCACCAACCTATCGTTAAGTAATCCAATAAGGCCTTTGGGAATTGGGGTCGTTTGTGTTTCTATTGTCACATGATCTGCACTCTAAAGATGAGTTGATTTTTATTTTGTCGCAGCTAACACACCAAACATTCAAAACACATCACATGTGCCACCCTGTGGCTTTGGCCATACGAGGGAGAAGTTGACTGTATTTAGGAATGTTTACTGAAAATCCCCTGGTAACCTTGCAGGACATCGTTATGCCCACATGGTTTTATTAACACAATAACAGTCACTACTCCATACACTTTTAACTGACATATTCACACAAAAAACACAATTTGGCCCAAGGTCGGGGGGGGGGTTTGTTGGATGTCTTTTGGTTGTGGGGAGTTGGAGGTGTTGCCAGTGTGGGCTGACGGCTCAGGATTGGCCAAGTTAGAGTTCTGGTGGTAGATTCACTGAAGATAAATTGAGAGTGATGGTTTGGTTTTGTTGCAATACATACCAACATAACATATCAAATGTTGCATAATCACAAACATGGGTAATATAAGCTCCAAATATAACGCACCAGTAAACATCCGCCACTTGGTTAATACAGTAAAGTGTTCAAAAAATTAATTCAGTTCTGGAAGACAAATTCACCTGTAATAGCAGATAATTTCTTCTCATAAAAAAGTAGAAAAATAGCAAGTGGTTCCCTAACAGGCTATTTAATTTGATGTGTGTGTGTGTGTGTGTGTGTGTGATGAATTTGATATTTAAAAAACGTATAGTGGCCTTTGTGTGTTTTGGAAAAGTATGGTTATTCAGAAATAGTATGATTACTAAAGTCTTTTGAGCCATGGTCAGTACTGATATAGCACGTATGACTCAAACAGGATCCGTTTCAGTAGGCATTGTCTGAATGTTTCTCAACAGAAAATGATCCAAAGAAGCGGCAAGCAACTACTGAAATAGTTGAAGCTGCAAACGTTTGTACTGGTAATCAAGACATACTAAGTCTCTCAAATTTGTTTGAAACTTGGTTCAAACAGATAGCAGACATGCCACCGGCCACTCCCCACCAGTCAAAAACAAAAACGCACAACTGTCAGGAGATCAAAATGTTTCAACTGAAAGGAATGTGCTATCCAATTTTAATTTTGTTTTGACAACTTTGTTTAAATCTTGGACGTTGTGGGTGAAATGTCTCAACAGAAGGGTCCTAGACAAACAAGGAACACTATGAACCTACTTAAAAATAATATCCAAGACGAAACGATTTGTCTTTTCAACGAGATTCGTAAAAAGCAGATGTGTAACTATCCTCAAATGCAGGAAGGTGACCTAACTTCAGTTAACGTTAACGAAATGATTATTGGGTGCAACTCTGCCCTACATAAGTGAGCTGCTTTTTAAGTTCCAAGACAAAACAGACACGATGTGTTGGGGATGCCTTTGCACACTACTATCATGTAGAACACTAATAGTATTAGCTACATTTAACGTAGAAGAGTAATAGGGGCCCTTATAATTAGGGAGGCGGCAGACCAAATATGAACGCTCAATCCTATTACATAACCAGGTCATCCCACCAACCCTTGGAAAGATGCATTGTTACCCTGTCTAGCGTCACAACTCTGACAATTGGCTAATTAGCTCATTCGATCCTTGGCATTGCACCATCTGTCAATGTTTCCGTCTGATAGTAAATCCGATACCGCCCTAGATTTTAAGGACCCAGTCACCATAAGTCTTATATATATGATCTTATCCAACCCTAAGTGTGTTGGGGGTTCTCATTCAAGAGGATACTCGTATTAGTATCCCCTCAGTGACCCTACCCTGGGAAATAAGAGGAGATAAATAAAGGAAACGAACATATAGAAGGTATAAAGCAGCACTTTTACCCTGGCAACTGTCACTCTCTGACCTTGGCTATTAGCTCATTCATCCTTGCCACAATTCTGTCTTTTTTTTTCTCAGATGCTTAATCGTAATCCACGACCCCCACCTACTTAATCCCATCACATAATCTATATATAATCTTATCCAACTCCCTTGTGTGTGGGTTCTCACATTGGAGTCTGATAACTAGACCCCCAGACCCCATCAACTGAGCCCTCATGACATGACATGGGGCGGAGAAAGGTTCCTATCACGTCTCCATACTTGTTCCTCCCCGCGTGGGTCAAAATCGGTGCAGTCCCCCAGCGGCGTGCAAGGCGTGCTACTCCGGAACACGCTTCAAGCTGTTCTCTCTCTCTCTCTCTCTGTCCCGGTCGCTCTCTCACTGGGACTCATTGCATCTCCCTAGCTCCGTGCGAAAGCACACGCACACAACAAAAACGCCCGCCCATTCATTCCCCTCGCTCTGTCTGTCTGTCTGTCTGTCTGTCTGTCTGTCTGTCTGTGTGTGTGTGTCGCTCTTTCTCTCTCTCTCTCTCTCTCTCTCCTTCTCTATCTCTCTCTCTCTCTCTCTCTCTCTCTCTCTCTCTCTCTCTACTTGCTCTCTCTACTCTCTCTCTCTCTCTCTTCTCTCATCCTCTCTCTCTCTCTCTGCTCCCGCTCTCATCTCTCTCTCTCTCTCTGCCGGTTTGCATAATGTCCTCATAAATCACCGCCCGGGCCCTGTGGAGGGCGCTTATCAATACGCAGTCAGTCGGCGCTGTCGCTAGAGCCGACGTGAGCCGCCGCTTAATCGGACGGCTTTAATTAAAGTGGCGCGATGCCGCGCCGCGGAGCCGACTGGACAGGGGACATCCAGCTGCAAAGTGAGCGCCCAGAGCCGTGGATGTTGTTCACACCCAGCGTGTGGGGAGGAAGGAAGGGGAGAAGGAAGGGGAGTAGCGTTTCCAGAACAATGAAATATTGAACAGAGCTGGGAACCTGAATCCGGTACCTTGGACAGCGCCAAGCCAATGCCAACTGCAAGTCTTTAATGGGCGGAGGGTTGTACCAAGTGATGTTATTTGGTCGTTCTTCTATGGCTATTACTTTAATCCGTGTTTCCCCTGACACCGTCTGTCTCTGCTCCCATAAATGCTTAATGTGACTCTGTACATTGTATATATAATGAAATATACCATCAGAATATATATTGTGTCATTTATCATGCCCAGGCTGAGACGGTTGGCTCGGTTCTAAGAGCTTAATGCTCACACTACTCTACACTATTAATCACACTTTACTGTGATGTGCACGCTTATTGCTTTTTGGGGTAGTTTATGTTTGTCTTTACAGAGTTTTTCCGTGTTCGTTTTTGGTAGAACATCTTCGATTTTGTTCGCCTGTGTTGCACTATACGATGTTAAGGCCTTCATGTCTGCTCAACAGAGATTTCAAAGAATTTGAACCAACTCAAGGTCTGTAGTATTGCTCGCTCCGCCCATGCAACACTGTGGTACAGTACACTTTAGGTGACAGTGGAAACACAAAGCCTGAGCATGAGTTCCACATGGTTCATTCTGTGTTTTCTAGAGGAAGAGAAGGACATTATTAAGTGTTTCAAAAAATAGGCAATGCATACTTTCTCAAATATTTGATAATGTTTCATACTTTCTAAGTCATTTCATACGTGGAATACATGACTGGTTGAGCTCACTTGTATTCTTTTCTTCGCTAGTCACAAATTGCAAATGTTTACAACAATACAACTTTTGTAAAAGCCTTAAAAGTTTTCTTCAAGTTCATTTATTTATTGACTAATGAGGGGGTGTGTAGCAATGTCCACGCTACACGCCACCTAGGTGGCTCCCATACTCCACCTAGGTGACTTTCCTCGGGCTCCTCCAGACCAATGGACACAGGGTGGTGATGTTGAAAACCGGTTTATTGTTAAAGTTGAATGGACTGAGACATGCAGATGGTGCTCCACGCTGCCATGTAGGAGAGCTCTCCCTGAGTGTGTGTGGTGGTGGCTGGTTTAACCTGTGCACACTGATTGCTCATGTGTGCAACAGGTGTGCAGCCTCACCCAGCCCCAGAGTCCAATCAGTCTGACTCGGGCCAGGTGAGGCTGCTTAAACCAGCCACCATCACACACACACTCCCACATACCCCCAACACCCAATTGAAGCCAGGGAGTATCCCTGGCTGAAACCTACACCCCCCCCCCCCCCCCCCCCCCCCACCCCCCCCCCCCCTCCACCCCCCCCCCCCCCCCCGGACCTGACCAGGGTTACCCAATAACCTAAAAAAAAAAAAAAAAAAAAAAAAAAAAACCAACCCCAACCCCACACCTCCCCATGGTGACACCCCAACCCACCCTCCCCCTCCATCCTGGAGACTTGGAGGCCTGGGCTGCTGCCTTGACTGGCGGAGGTGTCGGCGGACTTGGCGGTCCACTCCAGCCCACCCTCCCCCTCCATCCTGGAGACTCGGAGGCCTGGGCTGCTGACCCAGGGTTGTCTGGACGGGCTGGCGGAAGAGTTGGTTGGGCTGCGGCGCTGGCTGGATGCCGGGGTGGCTAGCTGCAGACGGTTGCCTGTGGCGGTTGCTGCGCTGCCTCCCCCGTCCTCCGCTGGAATCCACAGCGCCGTTGGGGAGAGGGATGGTGTTGGGTGAAGGCTGTCCGTTGTCGCTGCTGGGCCCAGTGCGCTCCTGGACAGCCTTCCTGTGTCCAATGCAGTCTGGAGAGGTCCCTGTTCAGGCACCAATGTAGCAATGTCCACGCTACACGCCACCTAGGTGGCTCCCATACTCCACCTAGGTGACTTTCCTCGGGCTCCTCCAGACCAATGGACACAGGGTGGTGATGTTGAAAACCGGTTTATTGTTAAAGTTGAATGGACTGAGACATGCAGATGGTGCTCCACGCTGCCATGTAGGAGAGCTCTCCCTGAGTGTGTGTGGTGGTGGCTGGTTTAACCTGTGCACACTGATTGCTCAATGTGCAACAGGTGTGCAGCCTCACCCAGCCCCAGAGTCCAATCAGTCTGACTCGGGCCAGGTGAGGCTGCTTAAACCAGCCACCATCCACACACACTCCCACAGGGTGGTGAATAGGTAATGAGCTTATTGTAGCAGAAGTTGTCGTAGAACACAAAAATGAATCTCCATTGTACAAACTGCAGGACACGGCCATTATTACCGTATTATTCCCAGAAGTGATGTCATGACGCTGAGCCGCTGAAGACATGAGGACAGACGTGTGTACAGCAGCTCAGGACCCCTCTCGCTGTGAATGGCTCATTACCTAATTGGGCATTTATAAATCCACACAATTACTCCACCATTGTTGCCACGCGGGGAACTAACGACACGCAGTGTCATTATGTCGGCGCGCAGGTGGAAGGCACCCTATCCCTAGCCCTCCCTCTGGTTCCCGGGTCCTCACCTCGTTAGCCAACCCGCTGGGTTCCTGGATCCTTTTCTGGTGGTGTGTGTGTGTGTGTGCTCTCGATCAAAGCCAACCCAGGTTGTCTCTCTAGTCTGTAGCAGCAGATCCTTTCTATTTTCTCTCTCTCTCTCTCTCTCTCTCTCTCTCTCTCTCTCTCTCTCTCTCTCTCTCTCTCTCCTCTCCTCTCCCTCTCTCTCTGTCCTCACTGTAGCCTCACTCTCCCTCTCTCTGTCCTCTCTGTAGCCTCCCTCTCCCTCTCTCTCTGTCCTTACTGTAGCCTCCCTCTCCCTCTCTCTCTGTCCTCACTGTAGCCTCCCTCTCCCTCTCTCTCTGTCCTCTCTGTAGCCTCACTCTCAGTTTGCCCCTCTGATGCATAATGGATAGAAGTGGTTATGGAGAAGGGCCAACGAGGTGTCCAGCGCGGCCGCTTCATCTGCCTCACATTGTTGCCCACATATCTGGGGGGCTCAGGGGCAATTAACCTGGAGCTGCTTGGAACTGACCTCAAAATACCTCCTCCCCACTCCCAGACCTGGTTTTCGGATTACAATTAAGTCTCCCCCCCACACACACACATCCCTCCTCCTCCTCCTCCTCCGTCCCTCAGTCCCTCAGTCCCTCACTCCCTCCCTCCCTCCCTCCCTCCCTCCCTCCCTCCCTCCCGTAGACAGTTGTTCAGAGGAAAACACCATCTTATGTAACGGTGTCGATGGTAGTGCGAGAATAAACAGCTACACTGAAACATGCGCAAGTTGTTTTTGTTTGTGTCTGTTACACAAGCTGTTGGGGGAAGTAGGGCAAATCAAGGTAAGAAAATTAGGGAAGAACTTTGCAGTGCTTTGAGCAAGGGCTCTGTTTATCTGCTCCCAAAACACTGAATATTCTCGCGTAATCAAAGGCAATCCAAGCTGGAAAAACTCATTTGTGAAATATTTTCATAGCGTAATCAAGTGACACACACATACTTTATATACATAGTATTACACAACACTGCTTCAGACACAAGGTACTTTAGGTCAAAATGCATTCTTCATAGAAAAATGATGTTAATGAGTTTTAGTTATTAATACAACTCTGTTACATTTAAATGTGGAATGGACCACCAAATAGGGATGAGAGAGAGAGAGAGAGAGAGAGAGAGAGAGAGAGAGAGAGAGAGAGAGAGAGAGAGAGAGAGAGAGAGAGAGAGAGAGAGAGAGAGAGAGAGAGAGAGAGAGAGAGAGAGAGAGAGAGAGAGAGAGAGAGAGAGAGAGAGAGAGAGAGAGAGAGAGAGACTTGCTTTGGGCCTCAGCTGGCGCTTAACCCACCTGCAGACACATTCAGAAAAATGGACGACAGAGCTCCAGCTGAGACAACACACACACATGCACCATGTGCCATGGGACCCAGCACCACCGGCAGAGCAGGCATGGGGCGCTGATGGCCTCTCTGATCAGGCAGCTGCCAGAGCCCACAGTCCTGCTCCTGTTTGGCAGAAACTTTGGCCAAGCGGTACCCATAGCGCGTGTGTGCACATGAAACAGAGTTCTCAAGAAGTCATTTCCTTTCCCACTGTTCAATATTTTGTCCCGCCAGAGGAAATATGGACATGTATGTATATTTATTCCAATAATAATTGGTTCACCTCTTTATTTATGTATTTATTTATTAACATATGTGTGTATTTCTACTATAAATAAATAAATGGATAGGTGAATGAATTATTGTTTAAATGAATATACATAATTGAGTGAGACTTGGTTGGACACAGTAACAACCAGACAAATCAAATGATGATCAAGTGATAAAGTGAAAGGTAAAGAAACAAGTTGTATTTCTCTGCAGGGATCCTTTCCATAATAATAATAATAATAATAATATAATAATAATATAATATGAGTCTGTCATTGGCAAAAACCACCACTTTAAGAGGAGGAACACTGACGGGGATTGCCCAACAGGATTACATTGCAGCCCGTTTCGCGGATTACAGCTGCAGCGTTCTCGCTCAACAGTGAACCAATACCAAAAGGTGTTGCCCGCGTTAGTCCCTTAGACCTTAAATGATCGGAACATAGGGTCCAGGCTGAAAAATCACAACGCGTATTCGTGCCATGCTTTATAAAAGTGGAAAACAGACAAAGATCCTGCCAATGGATTGTGGCACATTTTCAAAGAGGCCACGGCATCCCTTTGCCGAGGAAGAAGCCAAGACCCCCAACAACCACATGGGTTTTCCGGCCCGCGGTGGTGGGAGCGGTGGTGGGAGCGGTGGTGGGAGCGGTGGTGGGAGCGGTAGTGGGAGCGGTGGTGGGAGCGGTGGTGGGAGCGGTGGTGGGAGCGGTGGTGGGAGCGGTGGTGGGAGCGGTGGTGGGAGCGGTGGTGGGAGCGGTAGTGGGAGCGGTGGTGGGAGCGGTGGTGGGAGCGGTAGTGGGAGCGGTGGTGGGAGCGGTGGTGGGAGCGGTGGTGGGAGCGGTGGAGTTTGGTGGATGAGTACCAACGTGACGCAGCGGTGCCCGGGGAGCAATAGAACAGCGCATTGCATTGGCAGCAAGCGGGCCAATCAATCCACAGCAAAGTGGCATGCTAGTGTTTACCACCTCACCACAATTGTAGTGGGGTTTTATTTGTTTAGCGGTAGAAATATTTATTCAGTGGGAGAGTGTTTTTGGTTTGTTTGAATTTGATTGTGTGTGTGTGTGTGTGTGTGTATGTGTGTGTGTGTATGCGTGCGTGTATTTGTGTGTGTGTGTGTGTGTGTGTGTGTTTGTGCATGCTTGTGTCTGTGCATGTGTGTGTGTGTGTGTGTGTGTGTGTGTGCATGCTTGTGTCTGTGCGTGTGTATGTGGGTGCGTGGGTGCATGCGTGTGCATGATCTGGTTAGGAATACGAGTACGCACACCAACTGGTTAGTGTGTGGGTCCATGTACTGCTCTGTTTACTCACACATATGTGGTGGAGGGGAAAAAGAGAGGATGTGTTTGATATTCCAAAGCTCCGGCCCCATTTGTGGAATGAAACATTAAAGGAATCCCCAACAGTCCCCTTGCTATCCGTCTCTCCGTCACTCTCCTCCTCTGCTTGTATTATTCCCGCCGCATCAATATGCAACTAAACTACAATGCTAATGATCTCATTGTCTTCCTCTGACACTCCTCCCCTGTTTTAGACCCAGTTTCCGCTACTCTTGTTTCATAGTGTTGATATTGCTTTGGGTAAGGGCATAGGGGGCTTGTGAGTGCTTTTCTGCAATGTTGATTTGTTGTCGTTGAAGTCATATTCAATACCTTCTTTCAAAATGAGAAACTGTGACGGCAATAGTGAGCGATCATTTGATTACATTTTTTTTTATCCTCTGTACCTCTAGGTATAATTTACCGCAGTGTATAAAGCATTCAAAGTCAAATTGAATAATCTTCTCAATGCACATTGCAAATATAGTCCTCTTGGACTGTTACCAAGATTCAAAGCAAAGGGCGGATAGACACTTAGGTGCACTAGACTCCCTTTGTTGTCTGAAAACACATTAAAACAAGTCACAACGTTCTTGTTTCTCTGGTGTACAGAGCCCATCACCAAAGAACCATGTTACCTTAACAACTTGGCTAAACTAAAATTGAGTATAGAAAGAATGAGAATAATAATATAGAATCATCTAGGGGTTTGTTTACTGCCTTTGAAATGTCAGTTCAAAAAGCTGTTTTAGGGAAATGTTTATTTAACCATTATTTATAAGAAAGTCTCATTGAGATCAAAGTCTCTTTTGCAAGAGAGCCCTGAAATCATGATAAAATATCACAAACAAGACAATTTTGGAGACATAGACGGATCAATCAAAACATTCACACATATTGACAAGGTTTTTTAGCAAGTAACATTTGAAAGTCTCTCAGAGTGATTGACGTTTCAGATTTTGATGTAGCTCATTCCAGAGAGACGGTGCCAATGTGCAGACTATTGGTACTTCGTCATGATGAGGCTCTGATGACCAACCCGAGAGAAGTGAGGGGTAAAATGTGTGCTTTCAGGGGAGTCACATAGTTCAAAAACCACTAGTGATAACAGAGTTTTAGCGCACATGCGTCACTCTGTATGAGGCACAAAGGAAACAGGATGCACATGAAATTCCCCCACTTCTTAGCGACTGCAACAAGACCACTCAGCCCTCGGCTTCCACTGCGTGGCCTATGAGCTGGGGTCACGCATACCCTCCATCCACAAGGAGGTTATCGCTTCATTTATTAACTGTGACGTTAGACCTGCCAGTGTGACGTGGGCGTTCAAATTGAACGAGTGAATGTGCCCGTTACTGCAACTGCTTCCGTTCCTGTACCGTACCATTTGATCAAAGCCTAACTGCTGCGCATAAATAGTGTTACAGCTACTCAGGACCAGTCAAGTTGTAGACATTTTGGAGTCTCCACGCCTTACAAATTGGAGAATCGATGGACTTAGTGAAGCTCACCACGAGTCACCAGTGCCTCCTGAGAATGTGAAGGGTTCCCCGGAGTAAAATCGAAGAATAAAATAATAGAATCGCTTGACATGAATTCTAGCAGTTGGAAAAAAAAGACCTGCAGCAGTTGTCCCCTTCTGCTGAACTGGAGCAGCTATGCCTGCCGTTGTGTCATATCATCTGTAGAAAATGGACATAACCAAATCCCTGGAGCCAATGTAATGCATATCTTTGTTGACATCACGTCTGGTTGAAGTGGGAGGGACTCGTCGTCTTATCGTTTTCAGGCGGGATTTAAACGTCATGTAACTTTCTCTCATCCAATTAAACACGGTGACAAAAGATAACAACACACAAGCAAGCGATCTGGCTTAGCATCGTGCCAGTTGGCAACATAACTCACTTAGCCATGAAATCCTTTCCATCTCAATTACACTTGAGTGTAATTGTGTGCCTTTTCTCAGCAGCCCCTATGCCATCTTCCCTTAAGATTGTGTCTATTGTGTGGGTCTTTGTACTACTCTGTTTACACATGTATATGTGGTTGAGGGAAAAAGAGCGTATGTGTGTGAAATTCCCAATCTCTGGGCCCATTTGTGGAATGAATTATTAAAGACAGCGGCCCCTATGTCATCTTCACTTAAGATTTTGCCTCACGTTTTATCCCAAGGAAAACCTACTGTTCTGCAAGGGCTTCAGCCTCATCTGTTAGTGTAGGCGGCGTGGATAACAACACCATTATAAGGTGTAAACCCCCTGACGCATGGACGTGAACATCCATACGCATCAGCCATTGAGCTGGCTGCACCGGTGTTATTGATAGGTGGAGATCATTAGAGATCGTCCTGGCTGGACGTATACTGCAAAGGCTGCCACTGCTCAAGGGGCGTGGCACTTTATTCAAGTCCTCCCTTATGTCACCTTAGCGTAGAGTCAGCGAATATTCCTACATGTTTAAGTATTGACATTAACTCGCTTGTCTCTTCGTGTCTCTCTTTCTGGTGGACAGGGAACGTGTTCGTGGTGAGCCTGGCGTTTGCAGACCTGGTTGTGGCCTTCTACCCGTACCCTCTGGTGCTGTACGCTATCTTCCATGACGGCTGGTCCCTGGGAGAGACCCAGTGCAAGGTGGGCGGTTAACGGCTTTGACTGCACACTCAGTCCTACCTATCCCCTCGTAATTCTGACACTCTCTCCCCCTTTGTTTAGACTTAGTCTTTGTCTGTACCTCATTGAGTCAATCGATGATTTTGTCTCTTTGTCTCGCTGTCCGGCTCCTCTGGCAGGTGAGCGGCTTCCTGATGGGCCTCAGTGTCATCGGCTCCATCTTCAACATCACGGGCATCGCCGTCAACCGCTACTGCTACATCTGCCACAGCTTCTCCTACGACAAGCTGTACAGCTACCGCAACACCCTGCTGCTGGTGGCGCTCATCTGGGCGCTGACCGGCGTGGCCATCGTGCCCAACTTCTTTGTGGGCTCGCTGCAGTACGACCCGCGCGTCTACTCGTGCACGTTCGCGCAGACGGTCAGCGCCTCGTACACCATCACGGTGGTGGTGGTGCACTTCTTTGTGCCCATCGCCGTGGTGACCTTCTGCTACCTGCGCATCTGGATCCTGGTGATCCAGGTGCGACGCAAGGTCAAGTCGGAGGTGCGGCCGCGCATCAAGCCCAGCGACCTGAGGAACTTCGTCACCATGTTCGTGGTGTTTGTGCTCTTCGCCATCTGCTGGGCGCCGCTGAACTTCATCGGGCTGGCGGTGGCCATCGACCCGGAGGCGGTGGCGCCGCGCATCCCCGAGTGGCTCTTCGTGGTCAGCTACTTCATGGCGTACTTTAACAGTTGCCTTAACGCCGTCATCTACGGCCTGCTGAACCAGAACTTCCGCAAGGAGTACAAGCGCATTGTCATGTCGGTGTGGAAGCCACGCCTCTTTTTCCAGGAGACGTCCCGTGGCGGGACGGAGGCCATGAAGAGCAAGCCCTCGCCGGGGCTGAACAACAACGACCAGGTGAAGGGAGACACTGCGTGACAAGTACTCCCCAACTCCAACTCATCCTCCCCCCCTCACCCCCACCCCAACTCCAACTCATCCTCCTCCTCCCCCCCCAACTCCAACCCATCCTCCTCCCTCCCCCCCACCCCAACTCCAACTCATCCTCCTCCCCCCCACCCCAACTCCAACTCATCCTCCTCCCCCCCCCCCAACTCCAACTCATCCTCCTCCCCCCCCCCCAAACTCCAACTCATCCTCCTCCCTCCCCCCCCACCCCAACTCCAACTCATCCTCCTCCCCCCCCCCAAACTCCAACTCATCCTCCTCCCCCCACCCCCAAACTCCAACCCATCCTCCTCCTCCACCCCCCCAAACTCCAACTCATCCTCCTCCCCCCACCCCCCTTCCGCCACACGTCTGTCATGATCTCAGCAATCTCACATTGTGACTCCCCCCCCCCCCCCCCCCCCACCCCCCACCCCCCACCCGGACCGTCACTATTGTTTTCCAGCTGCCGAGCTCCATCCCTCTGTCTCTGCACTCGGCCTGCACCACGGTCACTGCTCGCCCAGCGCTCAACCAGCGGCGTGGCTCCAGGAGGCCGAGGCAGAGCGCTGACGAGACGCAGCAGGTGGAGAAACAGACTGGGGGTGAAAGGAGTGAAGACTGAGAACAAAAGACCAAAACAATGTTAAAGACTACAATTACTGTTTATCCACACTTTGAAGAGTGCCATTCATAAAGATATATATAAATATATATGAATAATTAAATATATATATGTATATTCTAAGTTATTATACGTATCATATTCTTATGTACACCTCAGGGTGCCTGCCTCCTCTGCTGCTTTGGCAATATGCATTCGAAAGTGGAGGCACCAATAGTTTATTTATATTTTTAACACCACAAAATACATGATGTTTGTCTGAAAGTACGGTCACTTTCATTATCTTCATGGTTTGGATGTACTGTAATAGTATTTGGCACCCCAAATGTTGTGTATATTGTAAAACAACATCACATGTCATTATCTTTGTGACGTGTGAAGTGTAGGTGAACATTGATTAAAGAAACGGATCAATCTTTAGGAAATCTCCATTTCTAGTAAACGTGTCAAATGCCTAAATTTTGTACGGGCATTTATGTGTCGTTGTTGAAGGTGCTTGAATCTTTGTTTTTTGTATTTCTCTGCTTATCGCCTCAAATATTCTGCCAAAAATGACAAATATGAAACAAACACACATTACAGTGAAAGACTGAGGGAGTTGTATTTTAATGCTTTTCTTATCAACATTTACAACAATATGTTGATGATTGAACATTGTCAGGTTGCATACTACTGGTGTATCTGGAAAGCCTTCTGCAATGGGATTGTGAAGGTGTTGTGGAAACGTTAAGTTGCAAAAGCCTACTCCAGAAATCCCAACTCACAGAAAATCCGTCGTAAAAAATAATAATAATAAAAAGCACAATTCAACTGTTTAAACCCGGACAACAGTGTATGCAGTGTATGGCGCTAACAGGTATCTAAACGTACTCTTAGTAATGACGATAAAATCAATAACACATTCTCTATGCATTTTACACTTCATATCATGACGGGAGGAGAAGACTAAAAGTGTACAAACATACTTCTGATGTGAACAATACAACCTTTTTATAAAGTAAACCTTAGTACAAAACCAAGCGATGCAGTTCACATGTAGCCTTGTGCCCTGCTTCTGTATTTGAATGATGTAAAAAAAAAAGGTGCATGACATATTGTTTTGTGTGTTTCTATGTTCCTTTTTCTTGCTATGGTTTATTTTTTTATTTTAAATGGTCGATTGTTACAGCTAATTGTTCTGAAAAAAAAGTACCATCTTGAGCGCTTATAATGTTTAATTTGGAAACGGCTGCTTGAATGAAAACTAATGATAAAGATGGAGATAAGTATTATAATTATACATAGTTTGACCCTGCTCACTGTGTATGTGTGTAGATGCTCAGGAGAACGATTTATCACAGATAAGCTGCAGTCGTCCTTTTCCCCCCGTTTTTCTTTATATTAAATAATACAAAAAGATGTCTAAAAAATTATACAAAAAAGACAAGATATGTGTATTTATTGCTGTGACTTATACAAAGAAATTACGAAAACAGTACTTTGGAAGGTTGTCAATGATAATGTTGGGTTAAAACAAAAAGTTAATAAAACTTTATTTAAAAAAAGGTGCTGTCTTTTTCATAGTATAAAGGTATTGTTATAATTATAATTATTGGTAATTATGAATTGAGTTTGAAAGAAAACGTACTATTTCTAATGGGTTTCATGCCTTTTTGTTTGAAAACGGCACGGCAAAACTACCGCAGATGTGTCAACATAGCATAGTTCTGTTACACGCAGCTGTGTACAAACCACAACAGTTGGTAAGGATGCTCTCACTAGCACACACACACACACTTCGCAACATGGTACAAACACACACACCTTCCGACCTCCCACCCCCGGGGGCATTTCACTGCACACAGCTTTTGATTTTCCCCCTCTCCGTTGAACCTCGCCTCTCTCCGCTCATTATTTCTAAACGTCCGCTCTGGATTGACTCCTGCTTCACCGCCTCTTCACGTCTTCGCTCAGTAGTCCCCACCGCCCCTTCTGCGAGATTCCAAGGTGGAGGGTCGTGTTATGGGACCCTAACAAATGACCCCTATGTCGGCCCAAGATGTAACTGTAGTTCTGCGGTGCAGCATCTCGTCACGGATGTAAGATGAGCGCTGAAAGGAAAACGCCAAAGTGTGCGTGTATACACAACGCGTACGCAACATATGGATTTCTTTTGAACCGACAGCCTGGCCCAGAATGTATCACTAAAACGCAAAAGCATTTTCAAAAGGTGAGGTCAGGGGTTGTGGTTCTCCTTTAAGGCCTTGATACATGCAGTCCCAAAACAACAAAAGCAAACCCTTATCAACAATCTTTTCTCACTTCTTCCTCCTCCTTCCTGTCTTTTCTTTTCTAAATTAACTGTGTGTGTGTGTGTGTGTGTGTGTGTGTGTGTGTGTGAGAGCCTGTGTGTTTGTGTGTGTGTGTGTGTGTGTGTGAGCCTGTGTGTGTGTGTGTGTGTGTGTGTGTGTGCGTGTGTGTGTGTGTGTGAGCCTGTGTGTTTGTGTGTGTGTGTGTGTGTGTGTGTGAGAGCCTGTGTGTTTGTGTGTGTATGTGTGTGTGTGTGTGTTGTTGTGGATAAATACTTTACTTTAGCACTTGAACAAAATAAGAGAGGTAGAGAAAACCGAAGTTTGAAAGATAAAGACTTTATTATCACTTGCAGCAAGTAACAACAAGACCTGAGTTGGTTTGCCAAAGAACTGCTGACCTGGAATCAGGCTTCAGGTTATATTCCTCAAATGTGTGAATTCCTCCTACCTGCACTGACCAATCATAACACCCTATGTCTCGGGCCTAGACATTGGACACCTCTTGTGTCTCCCACCTCAGTTACCCATCTAATTAAACCTGGTGCCAGCTAACTTAAAGATAACAATAAAGGGACTCCTTTCCTCTTTATTGTCACTCTGAAGCCCTCTCCATGCATTCCTGTTTGGCTGAGAGACTCCTATGGCCTGAGATGTCACCACTTTAGGAGTCAAACCAACAACTTTAAATCAGCTGCCTAACTGAGGTCCATCCCTGAGGCCTATCAGGAGGTGTAGTTAGTGCTACGTGGATTTCCTTCGGACTGTGGTCCCTTACTGAGTCTTGTGCTTTTCTCCACACTTATTAGATGCTATGAGCATACAGGCAAGGCAATGGTTATATTTTTCCTTTAAATGTTATAGTAAATTTCTCCCATAGTGGGAGCGTGTGTGCGTGTGTGCGTGTGTGTGCGTGTGTGCTGTGTGTGTGTGTGTGTGTGTGGACTGTTCCCCACGCTGGACTGTTTGTCCCAACACAAGACTGTGCGCCCTCCCTCACAAACACGTCATTTCGCTAGCGCATCTCACCTCGTCAGAATGATTGCAAGTTTCACAATGACTGCGGTAAATTGCGAGCCGGATGAAACTGTGTCTACGTTTTCATGATTGTTTGTTGTTGTTGTTGTTGTTGTTGTTGTTGTATTGGTGGGAAAGCTGTGTAATAGCAGCTGTTGCACTCGACCATCACTCGACCATAATAGCGACAGTTTGACTATCCCTTCAGTTTTGTGATCACTTCCCCTCACAACAAACTTTGGTAGTGTATTGTTGGCCCAGGTTTACAATACATAGTGGCCATGAAGTGGCAAACACATTATTTACGATGTCCAGCCCACAATAATCAATAATTGGCCACTGATCCATTAATAACAGTTTTGATGAGGGTCAATCATCATGCAAATCAACTATAACAGAAATTAAATTTAAAAGACAAAAACATGTTTTCATTTCAAACGACAAAACAGCCTTCTCATTTTCTAGTTTATTTCATTAAAATTGTGGAGCTTTGTATACTTTATTCATTGGCACGGAAACATATTTTTATAGTTCACACTTTCATGTGTTCAGAGTAGTCACTTAAACTGCAGTAATTCTGCCATTGCTGCATTTTGTCGCGGCTATTCCTTTACGAGGTATTGCGTCTAGAACAGATGAGACTTCTAAAGGCAAACAAATCACACAATAGTTGTAGAAAATAACCTATTTAATGTATGCATACGCCGAGCTCCTCTCTAGCAGAGTGAGCCCAGAATACCGTTTCACAGAGCCATTGGACACAGTTTCACCCCCTCCCCGTAATGCTATTGTCAATAATGAAAGGAGGGAAATGTTTACCTAAAGGACAGAGTTGCCTGTGTTCTCGTCAAGCAGATGCATGCATAAGGGGGTCACTCTTTCTTGTGACCGGTTTACCCCAGGCAAAAGGTTAACAACAAAGGGAGGCTAGACAGCACTAGGAAACAAAATGGGTTAGGGCTAGATAACACAACCTATCGAAAACAAAGCTAAAATGGATCAAAGTCAACAACATACAGATTTTCCATCACAACTTCATCACAACACAGCAGAACAGAACACTTAGCTAAACACTTCTTCATCTTTTACTGTCCTGTCCTGTTTACAATTCCCTGTAATCGTGTTTGTTTAGCGAGATCGTCATCGGGTTGATCTTAAAAAGAACTTTTTGGGATGCTGCTTGTTGTAAGGCACCAACCCATGGCTCTTCCACCCCTCTGCAGTGGCTCCCTGTAACTTTGGAAAAATAAATAAAATAAAGAATGGCTATTTTTAACATCTCTTATTTAGGAGATCAAGGTGATACTGAGACACTAAAATAAAAAATAAAAGTGTTTTAATATTTTGTCAACCAAAATAAACGTCACATCCTACAACTACAAATTTCATAAATGCAATAAACTATAGGATATTAGTTAATTTATATATATTACAACTATATATACAACTTTATACGCTGTGTTATCTTCATTTTAGGGGTCAAATAGGTTTTATGGCTCCAGATTAATTTGATTTGGTGGGAGAGGGACCAGAAATGGCTCTTTTGAAAGTGAAGTTTGCAGACCCCTGTGTAAGGGTTTACTGACAATTGTGCTTATTGTAAATGGCTTTGGATGTGTCTGCTAAATGATTTAATGCTAATGTAATGTAGCAGGCACAGAACATAGCAGCTAAAAGGATAGCTCAAAGGCCGGAGCTGAAGCACTGCACTGTTGATGTGTTAATGTGTGTCTGTGTGTGTGTGTGACCGTCTGCGTGCGTGTGCGAGTGTGTGAGTGTGTGTGAGCGTGTGCATATGTGTGCGTGTGCGTGCGTGCATGTGTGTGCATGCGTGCGTGAGTGTGTGAGTGTGTGCGCGTGTGTGTGAGCGTGTGCATGCGTGTGCGTGTGCGTGCGTGCGTGCCTGTGCGCGTGTGCGTGTGTGTGTGTGTGCGAGTGTGTGTGAGTGTGTGTGAGCGTGTGCATATGTGTGCGTGTGCGTGCGTGCGTGCATGTGTGTGCATGCGTGCGTGAGTGTGTGAGTGTGTGCGCGTGTGTGTGAGCGTGTGCATGCGTGTGCGTGTGCGTGCGTGCGTGCCTGTGCGCGTGTGTGTGTGTGTGTGTGTGTGTGCGTGTGTGTGTGCGTGCGTGTGTGGGGGGGGGGGGCTGGCCTAAAGGAGGCTGCTCTGATGAAGGTGAGTGAGAAGCAGAGCTGATCGTAGTTATCATCAGGTGGACAGGCGTGACCTGGGCTGTTACCACTGGAGAGGCGATGAGACTCGAGTGTCTGGGGTCTTCTGTCGGTTGGTGCCCCGGGTCTTTACGTGCTGTGACACTTGAAGGTGGGTGTGTCCTCTGATCTTCTGAGAGCGGCTTCCTGGGAAGCTAAACGGTGGCTAAAACCCTGCTGAGCAGAAGAGCAAGCTTCTGCCAACTTCCATCACACTGAGCATTGTAGGAGTACAATCCCTATTAAAACTCAAAAGGTCACAATCTACGTTCTGGGAAAATATTTGAAGGCAATCTATATGGAAGTATAATAGTCAAATGTCTTCAATGCAAAATGGCATGTTGAATGACGTAATTGAACAGAAAATAGCAAAATATCACTGCTTTTTCTGCATTTTTAATTTGTTGTTTGAATGTTTCTGTTGTTGAATTTGGTTCTCAAAATACCATCTTCATTATTCGGCAGGTAATATTCATCCCATTAGTTGTCAACCTCACAAATTCAGGTTGTAATTCAGTCTTAACATTCACACACACATAGGTGGAATATGAGCTGCCGAATAATGAAGATGGTATTTTAGCAACCAAATTCAACAACAGAAAAATGCACGTCTCAAATTGCAATGCAGAAAAATTCAAACATTGTTATTGCGCTTTTTTAAATTCAATTTACGTAATTCAACATGCCATTGTTGAGGACATTTGGTATTATTATAAAGTACTTCCATTCATTTGGAGTATTTAAAAAAAGATGAATGATTGGAAATGGCAAAGTGCACCTTAATAGCATCCAAGCTGGCGAATAGCAAAATGAAACATGTCATTTCATGATGCTGCTCAATCTGGTTTACATGATACACATGAAAGTGGTGTATTCAAGTGCCAGCAGAAGCAGTTGTGGGATAAGGAAACATAAAAGCTAATGAAACATTAAAAAACAGGAGAGACTTCGCTCCAACCACATGCTGTTCCCACCCCACCCCAGGGACTACAGCTTCTCAAGACATGTAGCTTAATGTCACACAATTACTATATCATACTCACTCATTGCAATTTACATTTTAAAGGCAAGTTTTAAGGGCAAGTTTTTTTATCAAACTTCCCATTTTACTGAAAGTTAAGAATAACCCAAAATGTATTAAATGTTACATACAAGGAATACAGGGATTATAGGAGCACCGTGCAGTATGTACATTTTAGGCCGTTCCTATTGGTCGCATTGTATCCCTCGGCACCGCCCACCAAGCCTCTCTCATATTGCTCCATCAACATGAACATGCCCCAGGATAACCGCTTCCAAGAACTTCATTCAAGATGGCCGACCATCTGCAAACTGTTCAAAACAAACACACATTGATGTCTGTCACTGTAAGCCATGTATTCAAAGTTTGCATGCCAGACATTTTAGTAATAATCTTCAGAGAAACCTGTGTATTTCGGTATGGCTAATACTGCATGAGTAACCTCTGAAAATAGTGGTTCAGTAAAGGTATTACTGCAGAAATATTCATGTCCTATTTTTCAATGTGCTGCGTACATATAAGCAGCGATACTTTATTCCTTAAATGAGACACTTATACTGCAGGGTACACTGAACATGGTTGAACTCACGATAATCCTGCACAAATAAACATTGTTGTACACGTTTTCAAATGTCCATGTTGCATGTATAGCCTATACGCAGCAGTACTTCACTCTTGACTGAGACTACTGCGTTAGAAAACTGAGAATAGTGGTTTAGTAAAGGTAATGCACGCATACATAAAACATCATCGTTAACGTATTTGTCATATGTTTGTACTGCATTTATAAAATCAGCTTGAACAAGTGACCCCACCACAGCTCATTAGATGATTAAATAGGAAAAGATGAAACATTTTTGTCAAACACCTTATGGCACGTCCAGATACTTTATGTCTCATTATGCAACGTTGTGTCATGAGTTGAACAAAATTCTAAACCCCAAATTATTATAATATATTGTTGCTATTTTTCAGGGTTATCTCGGTCTAAAATTTGCAGTTGAGGAGGATATTCTTTTGCAGTGGCAAAAGTGAGCATATATTTTGTGCAAATATAATATTTCAAGATGTGCATCTGTTTCTATGAATTAGCATGCAGGATATAAGCACTGCATCCGCGTTTGCACTTTCGGTGACCTCGTAAACTTTCCATTTCTTTGAAGCCTCAAAGCAAAAACAGAGACACCCGCCAAATGTTTTGGAGGGGCACGTCCGCTTGCATGACAGCGTATTGTTCTCAGTTTAATGATAGAGAAAACGTTTGAGTGTGCATCATATTAGAACCCGGCTCTGCATTTTGCTTCGCCGCTTTCAATGCCGCCTGCAATAAATGAAATCAACAGACTGCTCAGCCTGCCTGGCCCAGGCTGACACACTCAGGAAAGCTTTATGGAGAAAGGGAACTGGCTTCATCAGTGGGCCAGGTCTAGACTTGGCAGGATATCTTTTGGATGCATGGGCAGAATCATTTTTACTTATGTCCTTCAGCCAAGAAAAAAAAAGATTTGGCTATTATATACATGTTCAACAAAGTATACAAACAATAAAAATTCATTATCGTGTGATTTTTTATCTCTTCCTGATATAAACCTCCATCTGGCTAAGACACAACTAGTATTTCGTCACTTCACCACATCTCTCCCTCTTGTCTCCTGAGGGAATAAATAAATAAATAAATAAATACAAATATTGTTTGTGTCCAACGTTTGCAACAGGATGTCATAAATGAGAAAATTGCCTGTGTGGAAATTAATTACAGCAGGATTTAGTCTAGAGAGAATTGATTCAGCCCTTTGTATCATTTTTGTCGACAAATCTAGGAATTTCTTGGTGGGAGGCGGCGCTCCCACCTGGGTGGCAGCCGGCATGGAGCCGGGCAGCCATCTCTCTGCCTGAGCCACAATGATCGATCTTCTCCCAGCACCTGCTCCGGCCTGCCTGGGAGGTTGTTGAAGCTTCTGCCAAACCCATTTTCTCTTTTAATATTAATGTGTGTGTGTGTCTGTGTGTGTCTGCACGTGGGTTTGGGTGCAGTGTGTGTGTGTGTGTGTGTGTGTGTGTGTGTGTGTGTGTGTGTGTGTGTGTGTGTGTGTGTGTGTGCGGGTCATGTGTGTTCATGGACACACATGGCACATTTTTGCATAAAACTGATATCTTAGAAAACGTTGGTAAATTGATAGAAATATACGTGAGTAATAAGTCAGGTAAATGTCACCAAAGCAGGTAGGTTTATACCAGCTAGTTATAGCTCTATCTTTGAAAAATCTTGCCACTACCTTTTCCATTACACTGAACATGCATACATTTTCCACACACTCACACACACACACTGCACCCAAACCCACGTGCAGACACACACAACACACACAGACACACACACACACTCACACATACACACAGACACATACACACACACTCACACATACACACACACACACACACTCACTCACACATACACACACACACACCTTTAAATAACGTCTTCAATGTCAGCGCTGTACAAATGCAAGACTCAAGGTTAATAAAGGATATTAAGAAAGGAATCGTTGTTTGTGTGTGTGTGTGTGTGTGTGTGTGTGTGTGTGTGTTTGTGTATGTGAGTGTGTTTGTGGGCATGTGAGTGAGTGGGTGAATGTGTGTGTTGCAATTGTGTGTGTGTTGAAAATGTATTGTAACTAAATTGTAACTAAATTGGAAATGTATTGTAACTAAATTGGAAATGTATTGTAACTAAATTGGAAATGTATTGCAAATACCCCATTCATAATGAAAGGCTTGTATGAGGGCAGAGCTAGTTTCCTAATCATTAAGCTATCTGGTTGACATGCAGTCCTTCAAAACAGAGCAAATGGAAAACAACCAGGGTGGATTTAAAGTGCTAACCTACACAGCCCGACTGTGTTCCAAGGAAACTTGGTCATTTGCTCTGAATAGGAATATGAAACTCATGGCCAGTACCCACAGGTTTCACATCTACTGCCAATTTATCTTCCTCTTTCGACCAAAACCTGACTTTATCAACATCAATTTAAATGTGTGATCTAAATGCAAATGAACCATCTCCCAACAGCTGATTGCCTGTTGGGAATCAGCTGCAACACCCTCTCCCCCTCCCCCCCCCCCCAACCACAACCACCACCACCACCAACCCCGCACCTTGAATATTCCATCTCCCTGAACACCTGTGCATGCACGGGACGCTGTGACACCTGCACTTGCCTCACCCTTGTCCTCCTCCGACACCCCAATGTATGATGGATGGATACCACCCTGGATTAAGGTGTCCGCACCCTACTGACAATTGACATACAGTCTGCATAAAAATGTAAAAAATAAAACTCACTGTCGCAACTTCTTCTCTGGTCTCCTATTTGCTTTAGGGCGGATGTCGCGTCGTTGTTTGACGATCTCCGGAGACAAATTGACTTAAAGTAAAAGCTCATTTCCTTTGACAAGCTTTGCGCTTGTCAGACGAACTGTTTGAACTGTTGCGCTCTGCGTTTAATCAAGGCCCCTAATCCAGCCAGGCAGAAAGACGACTGTTGAGGTCATAACACAGACGATTAACATTTACTTTTTGCTCAACAGCCCCAACCGTTGAGGAACCGTCCCTTGTAAAAGATATACGGACGGCACCTCAGCATCGCTAATACACATGGTCATACATAGAACCTAAGCGATTCTTTTCCTTTTCCGTTTTCCGCCCATATTCCAGAGCTTGGTGTTTAGGAAAAGGGTTTGTTGATGGTGTGCTTTTGATAATGCAATTGCCTCGCCTGCTTAGAAATAGGAAACAGGTTTCCGGTCAGGATGTCGCTGTATGTATGACTTCAAGATGTTGATGTCGTGTGACTATGAGTTCAAATCCTTTCGTGTGCCTCTATCTCCAAAGCATCCGCAGCAGTGTGTGTATGTATGTGTGCGTGTGTGTGTGTGTGGGTGGGTGTGTGTGTATGTGCATGGGCATGTGTGTGTCTTTATACATGCAGACAGCGATGATCGCCTGCCTGGGTGTTTGGGTAGTGCTAAGACCATGGTGCTGTCTCATTGCACTGCAGGCTGGCTGTGATAAGGAGAGCCAGTCTGCCAGTCAAGACTGCAGACACTGCAGGCAGGCAGGCAGGCAGGCAGGCAGGCAGGCAGGCAGGCAGGCCCTGGGGTTGTGACACCAGCACCGTCTCCTTACTAGTCTTTTCCAAGATCTTTCAACACCCAAGGCAAGGTGAAACTTCCGTTAGAGAACTGTGTGGTTCGTTTTCTCCACTCCCTAAACAGACAATAAGTCCTCTTTGTGAAGCAAAAGCTTCAGCTGCTGCTTATCTAGAAGCGACCATCTGCCAGCATAATGTGCCTAACTGGTTTGATGTTGGCTTAGGAACAGACTCTCAGTTTTGCATCAGTATCCAATACGATCTTTAGAGTCATCATTTAGCAGTGAAAGGCTAGATTATTAGTTGTATTATTATTAATAGTAGCAGTAGCATTGAACGCTATAAACAATACTAAAACACACGCAGCATGCAGTGTTTTTCAATGATTGTCAACCAATCAAAGTCAGTGAGTTCATCTTTCAGCACACTATCTGAAAGATTTATATGAAACATTGTCAAATTAACATGTGTAACATTGAACACAAAATGCAGGCATTCACTGATGAATTCCCCTAAAGCTGCTCTAACCATGTAATAAGAAGGAATGCCCCCACACATCCTGACTTCAACAGCGTTGCAGCTGCAAACAACTGATCCGTGTCTAAAACAATGACACCAGGTTGTTCACACACTGACCACCAGATGTGGAGCAGAGTTTCAGCAGAATACAAAGGGTCTCTGTGGTCGAAAGGCACCTTGCTGTAAAAACAAAGCACACAGGACAAAGCATGACATGACTGGGGCTTCCACACAGGCCTCTGTTGTAGATGTTACTAGCATGGGCAAACATGATTTCAACATTTTGTCAATTTTGTAATGAAGTGTTTTAAGCGTTTAAGGTTTTCAAGACAAAGCTAAATGATGCTAACAGCAAGCTAACAACTGCTTTAACAATTGAGCATACATCAATTGTGTCTTTGGACATCCGGCACGGTCAGCACCGTTGTTTACAACCAAACGTTTTTGTTTGATATAACTTACTTTCAGCCCGGGAGTTTCATGCCCAAGACCAGCCCACTTTTTCGTGGTGAAGGAAATTGGAGAAATGAAGGGACAGTTCAGTTCTTTTTATTAGGCTATTCATATTTAACAGGAATCTAAAAAGTAAACAACTTTTCACTTCAATAATAAAGTGAAATGTGAAAAATGAAAATGGCAAAGGCTTACAGAATTTGTATTGAATTGTGTAATAAAAAAGTCTAAAGGCCATAGTCCATAGGCACTGTACTTTTATGAAAACAGATACTCAGAGCACCAATTAATTAAACAACTTCAACTTTTACTTGTTTTATTTATTTTATGTATCTTATTATCCATCACGTTGAGTTTATGTTGGCCAATGTGAAATGAGTGGTACTGATTTGACTAGATTCATTAACGTTGTTTTGATTTATTTGATAGAGCTCTGGTTACCTTTGACTCTACGCTGTGAACATCAAAAGCTTCTGAACATCTGGATTTCATGTTGAAACGATATCACTTGTGTGTGTAGGCTATGTGTTTTCTAGTAAACTGCAATAACTCTAATGTATATACATTGTTTATACTGGTATCCTCTCTACCTGTCTTTTCAGCAGTCCTGGCCTCCTCGTGGCTCATTGTCTGGATCATCATCATTCTCAGCTAAAAAAAGCATTTAAAGCAAAATAAGGAGTTTTGGTCTAAAACAACCTTTAAGGCAATGTTGGGCAGTGAAAGCTTTTCTTATAAGTTCGCATTGTGTTACGGCCTAGAACACAAAATCACATTGTGCGTATCCTGGATAACTAGTGGGAACAACAAGTGTGTTTAACGCTAGCTGTTCTTCACCTGGTATAGGCTAGCGTTACCATCAAAATGTACTTGAAACAATAGCAACATTTGTTGCCTAAAAAAATATATACCCCAAACAATGGCAAGTTGTCGCATATCGTTGTTTTGAAGGAGATATTGTACCGCACACAGGTCGTACTTTCATCCTCCAATGCCTTTCAGCCCCTCCTGGCCTCTTCCAACCACTACCATCCATTCTTTTTACTTCCAGTGATGCTAGCAAAGTCCTTATAGGCGCTAGTCTGCGACGGGATGAAACACTTTTGCCTTAAATAATGCCGCGCTGTGGTAAATACCTACGATAGTGATTACATTGGGGGTGGGGGGGGGGGGGGGGGGATTCTCTCAGGTGGTAGCATCCATCCGATCTATGGCCATCACCAAGAGGCTGCGGTTTCTCTGCTGTAGCATGTTGAATGTGCAGGTTGCTTTCAAACCAGAGTAACTGACGATTATCAAATTTCCTTATTTCGCTTCAGACTGGCCCAAAAGTTAAGAGGCCCACCGGAAAAGCTCCCGAATCTCCTGATGGGCACCGGTTTGCTGTTTTCACCTACATTTCAACTACCTCCTAGCTTAAAATAACATGGTGATTTCTGTGTCGATGCTGATAGACAGTGATTTCAATAGTGTTGTCAATAAAATCGCAACCTATAATTCTACAAATTAAAAAATGATGGCCAGACCTCTCCTTGTTTAAAATAATCGTACTATCGAAAGTCCCAAAAGCCCACCCACTCACGCCCCCCAGCCAGCATGATTATCATTAACAATAACAAAATGTAAACATGTATTTATATAACATTACGTTTAATGCACACCTTCGTTGGAAACAATTTACAATAAGGGTACATTAATTAACCATTGAGTGATAAACATCAACTAACAATTAACTAACTGTAAACGGTCTAGTCATCAGACTTGAAAAACATTAACAGGTATGCATGAGTCCCCTTGGATAGTAGTGTTTCCCAGCACACGCATGGCTTTTAATTCAAATTAATTCATGTATACTGTCTTAGCTCATGCCCATAGCTTATGCATGCTGGTTGGCACAACCCAGCACTTGCTTCAATTAAAAAAAGATGTTGAAGTTCCATCCCACTTTTTGGAGGACATCCCAGGGCTCCCACACATCATTTCCCAAAGCTTCTCAGACCTGTCTTCTTCAGTCAGTATGAGCTGAGCGTGAATGTATTTCAATGTTCTCCTGTCCATGTTGCACTTTAATTTACTGCATCAATGATGTCAAGTAACAATAAACTGCCTCTTTTCTCAGTGCCATTATAACTGGTGGTGTTATTCCCTTTCATATTAGAAGCATTTTCTCCCATGAAGATTTGTTTCCTTTCCCATATAATTATAGTGTGTATAATTATAGTGTATAATATTATTTTCCAACAATATTTACCAGTTATCATGTCCCCCCATATGTGATTTATGTTAAAGGAACAGTGCTAGCCGATCCAAGTTAAATTGACTCTTGCCTCTCTCAGATTGAAGTTGGCTAGGCTGGTATGTCTCCCTTATTAAGGTTACTGGGGTCCCATTTTGAATGTGCAATTAAATGTTGGCTGCTATTTGTGGCTTTTCATCCTGCTGTCTAATGTTCAGTCTGCTGATAGAGATACATTTCTAGGGCCTCTTAAAGCTAGAACATGCATCTCCTGCATAAGGATGGCCAATCGTGGAATACATTATTCATAAGTATGTTCAAATTAGTGTATGAATAAAAATATTCAAAATACTAATTTGGGCTTTCGCTACCGTAGAATGAGGCCAATATATGTACTTAGGGAGTGGGTGCTCTGCCACGGAATCTGCCATGTTGCAATGCCATGTTTCTACAGTAGCCCAGAACAGAAAAAACTGCATTTTGCCCTAAAAGTTATAGGAAGGAAGGAGGGGGGGGGGCATGTAATCCCCATGGTTATGACCCACGCCTACTTTGTGATACTTTTTGGAAGTACCTTTTGGCAACTTAAACCAAACAGGCCAGTATATGCCGCAGTAGCTTCTCCGACCTCGTTGGAAAGGAAGGGGTTGGGTTTATTCAGTTGGTTGGAATCGCAACCTCACGGCTAGATGCCACTAAATTATACACACTGCACCTTTAAGCCGAAAGCACACCTAACTGTCAGGATCAGTGATGGCGGAGTAGATGGGACAAAAAGGGATAGGATCCAAATGCAGACGATCCCTCGGGAAATGTAACAAAAAGGCTTTTAATAAAGAAACTCAAAAAATGACTGGCAGAAAAAACACCAACAACAAGAGAACCACAAGGAAAGGACAAAGGGACACGACAAATATAACGAATCGACAAAGGAACAAAGGAAGTGAACTTGTATTTATGGGGAGAGACTGATCAGGGAATGAGGTGCAGGTGGGAAAATTGTGAGAAGGACGCACAGGTAAGGGGAATGAAGTGATTGCAGGCAGGATCTGTGAAGTGAGGGGAAAAGTCTAAGGACATCTGGTGGACAGGTGGACAGGTGGAGAAGGAACACTAAACAACATAAATACAGATTCAGACCATGACATATAACATAATAACGCATGTGTTCACATAGCTCACCTGGTGTGTTGATTACTCGGTCACTACAGTAGTTTTACTTTGTCTTTTATTTTTTATTAAAACTATGCCATGAAGTCCCCTTTACATCAGGGTCTGCTCCTATAAACGATGCTGCAAAATCAGCATGCCATTCATACACTTCTGAGCATATGGATCACAGCCAGCCACCTCTGAGGGCAATGTATCTATCCATGCATAGCCAGGCTCTAAACTCTGCTCCCACCATTCAATTACTGTCCCTGAAGTAGCAAAGGATAAGTTGGGTCAACAAGATGGCCTGGGCCAATAGAACCTTTTCACAGAGGCTTCACTATAGTGACACATGGGTCACTCATAATACTAATTATGGATCTGCTACTTTTATGCAGCAGGTAGCAGACCCATAATAAGTGTTATGAGTGACACCTGGGTTTGTCCTACGATGACGCCTCTGTGAAAAGGGTCTATTTAACCATAATAGATAACTAGAGTAAACTTCTGTCGGATACCAAAAGTACAGACTCAGTAGCTGGAGTCACGTAGCGGACGTCCATACTGCAAGGAGGAGTTCTCAGTGCAGCAAGGATGTTTAGGGGTTCAGTAGCCTACACCAGAGGTAGCGCCCATCAAGTGGCATTACGGAGAGTGTCGGAGCGTAGGAAAGGATATTTAATCCTTTGCACTTGGGGGGGGGGGGGGGCAGAGTTGTTGCAACACACACTGGGAAAACAGCAAAAGGGCATTAGGAAGGACATAGAAGACGGGGAAACGTCCAGTGTGGAGAACCGTTGCCCTGGTCAGGGCCGTAGCCAGGGTTTGAGAAATAGTGAGGTCTGGGGTGGGGGTGTCGGGAGTGTCGGGGGGGGGGGGGGGGGGGGGTGTCGGGGGTGGTGGTGGGGGTGGGATCAGTGGTGTGGCTTCAGTTGCTGGGTTCAGGTTTGTTGAAGGGGGGGGGGGTGGTTGTACTCGGCTCCCGCACACACCACTGGTGGACGCAAAGTAAACAGTCTAAACTCTAAAGAAGCAAGTTCTCAACCGCAGATTTTTTATTAGTTTCCAATTTTATATTGGAAAATTGTGTATGGCCCTGGTCTCACTGATCGAAGGAAGGAAGCTGTGTGGATTCCTTTAGCTGTGATCCAATATTGTCTGAATACTTCTGTCTTTGTTGGGGAACAGAAGCCAGCCTTGTCTGGTGAAACACTGGGGTTAAGTGGAGCCCTCAGAGGAATCACAACCTGTTCTGCAAGGCAACAGGGCTACCCAGTGTATTTACTATGTCTTTGTATTTATTCCCCCTTTCATTGAGCATGAATGGCCAAAGTGTGTGTGTGTGTGTGTGTGTGCGTGTGTGTGTGTGTGTGTGTGTGTGTGTGTGTGTGTGTGCGTGTGTGTGACCACGCGCATGCGAGAAAGCGAGTGAGGAATGGAGAGAGAGCACAAATAAAATGGTGTAAGTGGTAAGTAGTCTAAGCTCACAGATTCCTGACTGCCCACTACAGTCACAGTTGTATCTGCAGGGGAAAGTGCTCTAGGGTGCCAAAGTGTCAGCAGCACCCCATTCTTGAGTAGTTCTGGACACCTACATCTATCACAGGTTAGAGAGATGGAAATTGATTGCCTTAGATGACAGACTGTCAGACATTAAATTATCTAGACGGGTACTGGCTGTTTGTTGTCAACAAAAGGGTTAGGTTTTGAAATGTAACGTCTCAGTGACAGCTGTAATTTACTCACTTCATTCCTTGACACTAGAGTCATTCTTAAGTGACTTTAAAACCCATTCTCCTGGTCTATTTATTGCATTTAAATCCACTGCATAGTCCTGTCCTCGTCAATTCACACCAACCTCTGTTTAGTGGTAGCTGTAACTGCTTTATGACAACAACACTGTGTTTTTTCCTTGCTGAAATATGAACCAAACCTAACTTCAATATAATCTAAGTCTGTGTTCACAACAGCTAGGCAGAGAGTTTAATAATCTGTGTTCATTTACTGCAAAAACAAAGGAAAAACAAATGTAGCTCCCTAATGTTACTTTTTATCAATATTTATAAGAAACTTTCTTGTTTTTTAATATCAATATGACATTTTGTGTATTAGTCCCCCTATATATTTGTTCATGTATAATCACAGTCAACGGATGCCATCAGACACTGAGATGATCCTGGATGAATCCTGGCTCGAGTGTGTTCTGTGGGTGAGCCTCTTCTCCTTCTGTCTGTGTGGGTCTCCTCTGACGTATAAACATGAGGTTAAGAGATCTAAACTACGACCACATGTGTGACCCAGACCCTGCAACAGACCGTCTTCCTACGCAGGTCTGTCTGTCAGCCCCCTTCCTACCTGACCAGGATAAACAATGTATTAACATAAAATAATTTATAAAAAGTGGATTTGAACTGTGCACGTTATTATAAACCTCCTGACGACGACACCTTTATTGTCAGCTGTACATTTAGTGTGTATTGGTATGATGTTAAATTTAAAGTAACTTCTATTACCTTTTATTGAATTGTCTTTCAGCTTTATCCCTGATATTTGTCCTCCATTTCCCTTGATGGACGACCAAGCACAGCTGGACTCTGCTCAGCCCACTGAAGCCTGGGCAGTGGACAGCAAACACAACAATCAACAGTGGAGCTCAAATGAGATACGGAAGGCGAAGGCAAACCGGCAAATGTCAAGATGTTCCTTTTGGGAAAAGAACACATTCGTACCAGTATTTCCAGGTGCTTTGACTCACTTTGGGATCCACCCTTCCATTGTTATGTCTCTTGAATGGGAAAGATACAGCTCTATGGTGTTGGGATCTAAAGAGAAGGATGTGTGCGTCACACAGCATGACATCAAGGAGGCTGTCCCACGCACACTGGTCCACTTTACACGCTGTTAGCTCCACGTTTCGGAAATCGATTACCCAAACCGCACCTCCTGTCCGGTCCCATTGCTCCCCCCCCCCACCCGCCCCACCAAAACACCACTGAATAGTGTGGGGGTATGGTAGGGTTTGGCAGGTGGTGGAATTGTGCTTGGCATTAGAAATGGCAGGATTCCACTGTTTCTGGCTCACACTCAATCATCACCCCTGCCAGCTGTGTCGTTTTCACCCAATGCCGTTCTCCTGCAACTCTGTGGCGACTCATTGCTCACCCTGTCAGACTCCCGTTGGTTCATAGAGCCGTCGCTTGGTTACCACGGCTACGTGTCTACAGCCAACAGCAGTGGTCATCCTAACAGGTAGACCACGTATCCCTACCAGCAACTGCTGGGCCGTCAATTAAATGGAACCAAGTTGACCTCGCTCAAAGGCAAGTCAAGTCAATTTTATTTGTATAGCCCTCGATCACAGTAACAGTCTTAAAGTGCTCTGACCGCATGACTGGATCACATCTATGACCGCAGGACTGGATCACATCTATGACCGCGGGACTGGATCACATCTCTGACCGCGGGACTGGATCACATCTCTGACCGCAGGACTGGATCACATCTATGACCGCGGGACTGGATCACATCTCTGACCGCGGGACTGGATCACATCTCTGACCGCAGGACTGGATCACATCTCTGACCGCAGGACTGGATCACATCTAAGATATATAACTGACCACAGGACTGGATCACATCTATGATATAGGCCTGACCACAGGACTGGATCACATCTAAGATATAGAACTGACCGCAGGACTGGATCACATCTATGACCGCAGGACTGGATCACATCTAAGATATAGAACTGGATCACATCTAAGATATAGACCTGACCACTGGACTGGATCACATCTATGATATAGAACCCAGCTGACCCAGAGCAACCAAAAGTCTGAAGTGGTTTAAAGGAATATGATCATCTGGTATAGTATTAAGGAAGGTGCTTGGTATATGTGTTTGAGTTCTGGGGGAGCTATAAGCTGGGTTCCCCCGCTTGAATCCCCCTGGGCTGTGCTGAGGGGTTGAGTGAGTAACTTGATGGTCGCTTAACGGCTTTTGCACTGTGATGACGATGTTGTCGTACTTCCCGTTTACTCGTGTTGTTCCATTACCCCATTCCGCGCCGCTCCGCAGCCAGGGCGTGTCAACGGAAACACCGCAGAAAAAACAAACCAAACAGGCCAGGCTGAAAAAGCGTTTCGCTGCACAGTCAGGAGCAGGGGACGGGGCCGTGGTTGTCGTATTGTGGTACGCACACAAAACACGCTCTGCCGTTTTTCTTCTTGTTTCAGCGTCGCGCTTGCTTATTGATGCTCATGTCATGCACATTGTCCTTGGGTATTTTGAAAAGCACGTTTTAATCAAATGGATGCCATTGTTTTGGCTCAAGACTCAAACGTCCAGCACACACACACACACACACACACACACACACACACACACACACACACACACACACAGGGCAGCTCTAGTAGAGACTGGATTCAACGTGTGCGTCCCAAACTAAAATGGAAGTGAAGGATAGAACCAAAAGGCAAAAATAAATAGCAGGGGGAATGTTACATGAACAGCGGCATTGTTTACTCAAAAGGCTGTGTAAAAAGAAACCGGGTAACCGTATAGTAAAAATCGTTTACCAAGAAATACAAGTTGGCCACAACACAACAGTAAATCGGTCAAAATCAATTGGCCCTATAAATGCATTTTGTACTGGCAATCAAGCAACGTGTTGATGCCAACAGAATATAGTGAAGCCCTTTGAAGCTGCTGTAGGTACGATTTAAGAGTTGTAAAGAGAGAGCAGAAAAAAGAGATAGGTTTTTCTTTAGGTTGTTTTGTGTGTTTGGGTTATGGTTATGTCATCACCACTCCCTACTATTTTACTAGATTTTCGGATTTGGATTTTTGAACTTTTTTTACTTGAACATACAAATAAGACAAACCAATATGAAACAAAAAACAAAAGAAAGTAAATTTACATCCATTGCTTTCCATGAACACTTGAACAGTCAAAGCATCACCAGTAGCACCAAACATCTGAGACCACTTAATAGAACAAGACCACACATCGTTCTATTAGAAATAGACTAGTGTGAATATTACCAACTTGAACACTATGACAACAAAACGATTGAGCAAAAAAAAAAAAAATAAGGATACACATAGGTGTGTTGAATTCCATGATTAATCTAGGGCATGTTCCTCTGGCCAACTTTTCCTGAGTGTTTCCTGTTCCCCAAACAAAATTCCAACCTTGGAATGTCCAGCATAGCCCTGCCAGAGGATCCACGTCCACAACCCTGGCTCATAGTGGGATGAAGCCGTCCGAGATAGAGGGATGGGGTGTACCCCTGTCTGGCCTTAAACGATTGTCAAATGAAGTCAGTTGAATTGGCATGTGCGTTCACTTGAATCATAAATGTATGAATGAAAACCCAATAAAACCCAATCCACAGGTGTTGTTCGAGGTTGACCCAGGTGTGGGGAGCAGCGGTGGCTTTCACACAAGGTCCCGTCTCCCGCACACACGGCTGGTGTCTCACGAAGGCTCCGCCATCTTGACCTATTTTGCACGGTCTATTGTCTTGATTCAGGAGGGGAGGATGAATTGACCTATTTTATACAGTCTATGGTCTTGATTCAGGAGGGAATTGGAGCCATGTGTTATTTAAGCCTTTCATTCCTGTCATTCCTCTTTCCTCCCACACATATGGACTATTTCAATTGTGTGTGTGTGTGTGTGTGTGTGTGAGTGTGTGTGTGTGTGTGTGTGTGTGTGTGGGGGGGGGGGGGGTTACGGTTATGACATCACCACTCCCTACTATCTTACCAAGTATTTATTTGGTTGAACATGTGTCCGGTTTGGGCCAGTGTCTTAAATGAAGCATATTTATAGCAAGTGTTGTTGCTTTGCTCATGGTCTGAGCTCCTAGTCTCCTGAAGAAAACGCTAAATGGCGTTAAGCGTACATCTTACTTCCACGATGTGACGCATTTTCCAAACGACACCACCCAGCGCGGGACGGACCGTAGGCGGAATGTGAATGTGCGAAGGTTTGGGATTGGTTTGGATAATGCAAAAGTGGCAAAACACCCCAATACAGCTGTGTACGACTCCATTAGAGGCTTTATAGGAGATGGGGGGGGGGGGGCTCGAATGTAACGCCGAAACATGAGGAAAGTCTTTATCAGACACATAGGAAAAGAATCAGCTGTAGAGAAAGTTCCATTTGTTACCTTGGTAGCACTTTGGAATAACTGCAACTTTGACATTGTCGTTATTGGCAGAGACACAAAACCTGAAATTGAGGACCTAACGAGACCCACGACGGGCAAAGACCCCTGGCACAGCATGGCGCATCGGATCTCGCTTGCAGCTGCAAGATGATGATGATGATGATGATGATGAGACAATTTTGAACCATTAGTACAGTAGTAATAAATGGCGCATTCATAATGACTCCTCGTTTATTTAAAGCATTAGATAATGCTTTTGTGCTTTTTTGTCTAAAGTGCTGCTGTTTATTTTTCTTTTTACTTCTTTGGCAAACTTTGTTGATGAGGTGAATAGCATTACGTCTTCAATGACGTTATTGGTATCTTTAAACAATCATCACAACCAGTAAAGAGGCCAGAGTAATCCAGTGTGTCTGACTATATGCATTATCCTTATGCTGATATGGGTGACTTTATTCCAAATAACACATCACACCAGTGGCTCATCTCTGAGCAATGTGAGGTCGGTTATTAAGTCTGCTTCTTTGAATTGCAATCCGTGCGCAGTGACCCGGCAAATCGTTTATGTCTGTGTGGGTATAAAAGATAAAGAAGACTGAGGAGGGGGGGGGGGGGGGGGGTAAAAGAAAAAAAGAAAACACTCACAGCTGACAATTCGTTCGGCACATGATCAAATACCTCGGCCTCTCTGACAAATAATCTCTTCTAGTGCCACCACCACCAGCACCACCACCAGCACCACCACCAGCACCACCACCACCACCACCACCACCCAGCACATCAGCAGTGGGGTGTGTGTGCCACTCTCCCACAATGCCCTGGTGGTAATTACTTCTAGCTTGACTGTCGCTGAATGATGGGGCAGACGCACCTTCTTTTTTGCATTGGCCAGTGCACGCGGCCGAGTTGATCTTTTCCTAAGAGTCTTTGATCCGTGGCAAGGTTAAGGTCATCTGTAAAATAAAAGGCACTGAACTCTAAAATTGCTCAAGTTTTCATGGAGACTGAGAGAGAGAGAGAGAGAGAGAGAGAGAGAGAGAGAGAGAGAGAGAGAGAGAGAGAGAGAGAGAGACAAAGAGAAAAGGGGTGTTGATTCAACACAGGACCACGGCTGTGACCAACGCTGATTAGACTTGTATAATTAATTACTCAGGAATGATAAACAGCAATTATGTCTCGGTGAATATAAACTTTGCAGTAGCTAGAGGGGATCCTATTTAGAGGTAAAGATATATATATATAAATTTGCCGTGCCTCATGAATACATGGCAGCTGTTTGAAATTGGAGCTCCCTCACTCACTCCTGTGGGCCGCACAAGCTTGTTTTCATCTGACTTCACCTGAGACGCATTCAAAACAGGCTATTTTTACAATGTTGTCTTTTTCAGTCGGTTGTATATTTCTTTCTTTTCTGTAGCGATGGAAATATATCCGGGTACGGGTAATCTCCACGGAGCCCTGTGTGTTTAAAGTAGACACCTAGAACAGTACATATTTCAGAATAAAAGGACAGGCATTGGGCATCAAATGTGGCTTGCTTGCTTGCTTCTATAACAACAGGCCGAGGGCCAAGAAAAGCCGTTCAAAACACAAAGGTAATTGATGCCGAGGCACAATTTCTTTATTTTCATCGGTATGGGAAAACAAAGAGGGGGGCTGGAGGTAGGGGGGGGGGGGGGGGCTGCTAGCTGCTACTCGCGTCAGAGTATCGTCTCGGTAATCGGGTTAATCTCTTCGGGAAGGATCACAGCTGCCAACTGTCAGATAATGCTATAGCCGTATCATTCCCACGGAAAGTCACCTATGACTCTAATCCAGTTACCAGCTGGGCTGAAAATATCCCAATCCATCCTCATCAGGTGATTATGTGAATACAGCCAGAATACACGTGAGCACACTGTTTTAGAGTCGAGGTAAGGCAGCAGAACAAGCCTTTGATTTTGTTACACCCATCAATAAGAAGTTGTACAGCACGGCCTCCAATATGTTGGCGGAAACTCGGTAAGCGACAAAGAGGTTTATTAACTCTTGCAGTGAAGAGCTCAGTTCAACACTGTGAAGGTCATCTTTTCTGGCTGGGGAATTTAATGTAAGAAATGCCTCTGCTTGCAACCTCACGACACAAACTCGCTTTCCCTGTCAAATGAATACAAACCCCTGATAATGTGGTAAATGTTATTTCTAACTCGATATGCTAGAACAACACTCATCTTTGCATGTCCTTTGGGATTATAGACATATTTGGTGAAAGAAGGAATGCCCAATGCTGTTGAAAATAGCTCTTAGGTTGAGGGAGCTTCAGGCAGAGGGGGCAAGTTAACACCGCACACCTCATTTGTATGCACCAGGCATATTGACAAAATCATTAAATATTAATGTACATTATTTGGATGGATTGCTCCTCAGCTCTGCATGTGTGTGTGTGTGTGTGTGTGTGTGTGTGTGTGTACGTGTGTTTGTGTGTGTGTGTACACGTGTGTTTGTATGTGTGTGTGTCTGTATGTGTCTGTATGTGTGTGTCTGTGTGTGTGTGTGTGCATGTTTTCTTTTTTGTGTGTGATATAGGTTATAGCTTAGTTGGAAGTGTCATGGGGTTATATTTGAAGTGCTTGCTAATAACTTCTACTCAAGGATTAATTCAATTTTAAAACTCTTGAAGGCTAAATGCTCACTATTAAATAGGCAGTTAGTGGACAAGAATATAAGCTTTTAAGTTTCCGAGGTGTCTCTGGCTTCAGGCCACTTAACATTGGTCTTTGTGTTGAGTATTGCTGTAAATGTTGTTCTGGTCAATTAGAATAAATAAAGGTTGGCAAATGTGAGCTGCCACTTGTTTTAGTTTTCTTCCCATTTGCCCTGTAAAGACAGGCTGGCAGCTTCTTGGTTGTGTTTTTGTTGAAGCTGAGCTTTTTTGACACTGTACTGACAGTTACACTGCCGTTAAAACCAGTTGACTTACTCTGTATCAGGAGATAGGAGACCACTGCTTGACATTTGGATGAAAATTCAATCATTGATCAATCATTTGTTGATTTCAGCTCTGGTGTTTTGCATGTTCATGCCCAAGAATACTTTGCATCCACGTGAAGCAAATCAATGAGGAACATTCAGCAGTGGCCAAGATATGGTCATTCATCCTTACTAGTATGTATGGTGATTGAGCTAAAATGTCAATAGCCCTCACCTTTAGGATGTCACTGTTCTATGAAATGAATTTCTATAAATGAAGGAAGTGAAACATGCCACATCAATAAGGTTTAGTATTTTGCATTGGCTTGACCACTTATGAATCAAACCATCTCTGGTTTGGCCTGAACACTTATCCCATTATTTCCAACTGTCAGATAAAGCCCCAGTGACCTACGAGCAGCGTCTCCCCTGCCTCTGGGGGTGAGACGATATGCCTTCCTTACAGGGCTCACGCTTGTCTTTTCGGGGACGGAAACTAGCAGTCACAAGGCCACACAGGCACACAGCCAGCGGCCAGTAAGAGGATGCATTGGCAGAGGAGGAAGTTACACTGCGAGGAGACCTGTGCTCAGCTCGCTTCCGTAGTTTAAATTCTCTTCGCTTGAACAGTCTTGAGCATATTTCTTGTACTGTCTCAATTATTTAGACAATGGAACTGTAGTATGCCCAAAATGCTAGCTAGGACTACAGCATAGTACCGGCACTTGAGTTGCCATCCCATTTTAATGTCTCCATCAGCTTACCTGTCAGCCCTCAGGAACTGCAAATGGCGCTGTCCTAAACCATTATGTCATCTAGGTAGGCAGATCAGGGGTGTGAGCCGCGGTGTGTCCGTGAGACATTAGCACCTGGCGGGTGCCGTGCATAACCTTAGCAGAGCCAATAGCTACAGAGGGCCGAGGGCAGCGCTGCCTTCCCCCTGGTGCCCAGAAAGAAAAGGAAGCAGCCTCTAACCAATTCCCAACAAGCACATCATGGGAGGCTTCTCCACTGAATTGGGTCAACACCAAACAGTGTAGACCCATTGATTCCAAGCCTCATGGGAATACAGACCGGTCATTGTACATCTTTCGCTCTGTCCCGATCTGTCCCACTTTTACAGTATGTGTTTTTGTCCTCCTTTCCTAAATACGAACAATGATTTGACCCGAGGAATGATTATTACATAAGCTACACTAAAGGAGTTGATTACTTTAATAGTCCTCTAGATATATGTTGTGCTTCATACCATCTCCTTAGTCTGTGTCTTTAACAGCACGGCTCATGGTATGGAATGACTGTGGGTGGCTGCTGCACTGTCCCAAACAAAACAAAAGTATGCAGGTTGTGTTTCTCTTCATTACGGTTTTTGTTTGGCAAGAAAAAAGTCCATATCCAAGACTGCTCCTTTGATGCTCCACTAGCCAGTCTGGGGTTGGTAAAAACCTTGTACAGCCTCTGCTGCCATTTTAAAAGGAATGTAACAGCTTTGCATGTACTCAGGCGATGAGAAGATCAAAGTCTCAATCGGTAGATGGAATAAAGTGAATAAAGAGTCTGTGCAAGTAGTTCAGCTTTGTGATTAGTGAACGTTGCATTAAATATACGCCTAAAGGCCTAACAGAGACAGTGTGTCCCAAC
>JACYXH010000182.1:870000-875000 GCA_026745465.1 Lota lota
CTCACAAAACACATACTATGTTTTAACATATTTGATAGAAATTCACTTTTAGAGTTAATTACTCCTTCAAGAAGGTTCAAATATAATTTACGAAATAAATAATATAATAAAAAAAAAGGAAAATAGCTCCTTTCTTTTGTTATTCATCCCTTTCCTCAATCCATTCATCCAACTCACACACACACACACACACACACACACACTCACACACACACACACACACACACACACACACACACACACACACACAGTCCCCTAAAGACTGTGTGCTTGCATGTTGTTTTAGCCTCTGCATGCCACTGTTTCTCAGGGTTTAGCTGTGACTGCACATCAGCAGCGTGCTTGCCTGGCCATCCGCTAATTCAATTGAGCTTTACTGCTGGGGAGAGTGGAGTCCTACCCTGCTAATTCCTCTATTTTATGAAGATATTAGTGCACTGCGTGTTTGTGTACGCAGGGCCTCGGCTGGGTGTGCTTGCGTGGGGTGAGAGGTTGTACCAGGAAATGTGGTGCGGGGAAAACAGACACCTTCTGTCACTGTCAAACAGATTGTAAATCAGCCTGTGGATGGGGCTTGGAGTCTGTGTGTGCAAGTATGTGTGTGTGTTTTGTATATGCATGTGTCAGGGAGAGAAGGAGAGAGGAAAAAGAGCAATGGCAGTGTTTGTGGGAGTCTGTGTGTGTTTGTGTGTGTGTGCGTGTGTGTGTGTGCATGTGTGTGTGTTTGTGCGTGTGAGCAGGCACGTGCAAAGGCGTAAGCGTGAGTAAAAATAGTTGGTATGCATGTACGCGTATCACTTTTCGCTGAAGTGCTGGGGTAGGATCTGCAGCCTTGCAAACCCACCAAAAAAAAAAAAAAAAAAAAAAGCCCTTGTAATATCCGTCTAACCGTTCATCCCCGCTGACATAAAAGGTACATGTGCATTAGCTCAATAATTCATACGTATTCCAGTCAAAAAGATAATATTAATATGTAGCCAGGCAGACGGGTTTCGCAAAACATACTTAAAAACTTTCCCACACACACGCTGGATCCGGTCGGACACGGCCAGCAGACGGTAAGGAGAGTGTGTGTGGGCTCCTCTGGGAGGACTGGGAGACTGGGAGAGTGCACACTAGCTGAGCACTTCTCCCGGAGCTGGAGGAGTGTTAATGGAGATGTAAACTCCCAGGATTAGCACCGATAGGTAGGCGTGTGTGTGTGTGTGTGTGTGTGTGTGTGTTAGTGAACATGTGTGCGTTTTTGTGAACATATGTGTATAAGTGAACATGTGAGTGTGTATCTGGGTGTGTGTGTGTGTGTGTGTGTGTGTGTTTGTATGTGAGAGTGTGTGTGAACATATGTGTGTGTGTGAGAGATTGAACATATGTGCGCTTTGTGTGTGTGTGTGTGTGTGTGGACATATGTGCTTGTGTGTACGTGTGTGTGTGTGTGTGTGTGTGTGTTTGTGTGTGTGTGTGTGTGAGCTCTGGACAGGAGAGGTCTTTCTTTCATTACATTAAGGCGTCTAAATCATTTACTCCCTTAGCAGTCTCCATGGTGTCAGCTAAGTGTCAGTAATCCCCATCAATACCAGGGCTAGCCCCAGGGCACTTTACTCACTACCGCACCAACACATGCGCTGCCTCTGACACACACTCACACACATGAGCCGATGCATTAACCTGGAGCCGGACACAGGCCGCACATGCACACACACACACACACACACACACACACACACACACTTTACCACCCACCAGGCTGGTTGAGAAGTGTTAAAGGGGACAGCCGTTGTGGCTTGCTGACTATTATGCTAATAGCATGCTAAGGCTTATGTGTGTGTGTGTGTGTGTGTGTGTGTGTGTGTGTGTGTGCGTGTGCGTGTATGTGTGTGCTTGCACGGAAAGAGTGTGTGAGAGTGAGTGAGAGAGCATGCGTGTCCTTTTCAGCACCTTAGGGGAGTGCGTCAGTCCTGTCTTTTGCAATGTTTCACTTACATTCTCTCTCTCTCTTTCTCTCTCTCTATCTCTATCTCTCTTTCTTTCATCGCACACTCACACACACACACACACACACACACACACACACACACACACACACACACACACACACACACACACACACACACACACACACACACACACACACACACACACACACACACACACACACACACACACAGCCTTATACCCAGCCCTGTCCACAGCAATGGCTGCACCTCTAAAGGAGAGCATCAGGGAAAATAATGGCCATTGGTCAAGGGTACGCAACAGATAAGAAGAAATGATACAATACTGGTGAAAGTACTTGTTATCCTCCCCAGCCGCCAGCTCTGCATTTTAAGCCATAGAAGCCTGACAAGGAAAATCAAGTCACTCTGAAATGCTTTGGAAAATAAAATCTCCCTGTCCAAAATAGCAATTCCAGACAAAGCACCCAATCACTCACATTGAACTTTGTGCCGTACTGTACAACGACGCATACCTTGTTGAAAGGATTTGGCCCGTGTGCTCAGATCCCATATTAATTATTGACATTGTCTTTGTCCAGATTTAAATCAGCGAAATGGGCAGTTGGCGAGACATCGACATCCATTATATCCCAAACGAGGGTTTAGCAGCCTCCAAAGTATGTTTGTTTTGTCCAACACAAGTACGCATATAGAAACCGCCCTGGCTAGGTAACTTTCTCCAATAGATGCCACAAACGAACAAATGAACAAGTTTACCGAGGTGTGCAGTCAGAATGAAATGCGAAGTTAGCGGCTGCGTTATGGGCAGTCTGATAATTCACAATTCTGAGTGCAGAGCCACATTTGAATACGTTGGGAGTGTCAGTGTTAGGAGGGAGTGTATTTGAACTGATTGGAACACAGCATAAGCATGCCGTGTTTACACGCCACTGCACATGGATTTAGAGACAGAGGCTGAGAGGCGAGCAGTTAGAATTCCTGAATGTTAAATGGAATAAATTTTGGATCAAACTGTAGATCTTTAATTGCTTTGCCCCACCAGTTGCCATGGACTGGCTCATTGGGGAAAGAGTGAAATTTGGGTTCAGGGGATAGCTTCGTTCTATGTACAATCTTGACATGGGTTCCAATCAGTTAAAGAACACTCTCCTACACTTAAACCTTACTCAAATCATACAGAATCTGCTCTTTTCAGTTCTGATTCGGGCCACTTTCATATGTGGTCCTGAATCCTATACAGGTCAGATTTTTTGCAATGTGACCTCAGTCTGAACAGTCATTTCGGGATTCCTGCGACTTTGGATTCACCCTAGATCGAAATTCGTCACAATTCTGCACTCGGTGAATACAAAAATAAAGACAGCTTTGATGGAGGTAGTCAGTGGAGGGACAGTCAAGACAGTCGAATTTTGGGTGTCGATTAATAATGATGTTTTTCCTTTTCTGGCGATCCGTCGCCCACAAGAAAGCCTATGTGTTTTCCCTTGAATAGCGCTAAAACCGCCGTGCAATTTCATTAGAACGTTGCACAATGTTCCTTATTTTCAGGCTACTCTCATACTATGGAAGCTGTGTGTCTTCTGAAACCTTTAGGCTACATTGAAGCTCTGCTGCAAAAGAGTCGGACTCTCACCGATAAGTTGATCCGAAAAGACACTCGACGTCCACGCGGCAATCCTACGTGATATTGTAGTTTTCTATTTGCGTCATTGAAATAACACATTTGTGTTAACGCATTGAACCGCTTTATATATTCAAAGGAAAAAACGATCAGTTGATAAAAAGAACATGTCCAAAACGCTACTGCGCATCAACTTCAAATTATTGAAATTCAAATCCGTAACTTCAGCTGACATCTTGCTGACATCTTTGTTATTGTTCTTTTGCACATGCTCAGACTTCAAGTTCAGACTGTGACCAGTTCACACTGGAATCTGATGCTGGCCACATTTGAAACAGTCAACAGTCAAACTAAATCAGACTGACAAATCGGACAAACGGATCTGAGCAATAATTCAGAATTGAGCATTAAGGCATCCAAGTGTGAACGACCTGAAGTCTTTGAGCATGCACAGTGGCGTGTAAACACGCAATAAAAACGTATGGATTTGTTAGTTTGTGGGCACCATTGGGGAAAACAACCAAGCCAGGGCAGTTTGTATGTGCTAACTTGTGTTGGACAACCCAAGATCCAGCTATGGTAGCTGGTAAACACCCGTTTGAAATATAATGGATGTCAATGGCTCGCTCGTAGTTTCGGAACATGCCTACACTGCGAGAGGGGATGAGTTAAACCAAAATCATGGTTGATTTACATCTGGACATAGACAATGTCAACAATTAACCTGGGGTCTTAACAAAACAGCCAAATCCTTTAACCATTGATGGGGGGGGGGGGGGGGGGGGGGGATAGAAATGATTTGTCAGTCAGTTAAAAATAGTAGCTGTGACCACACTGTAGAAATATGTCGTTTTTTGTCGATGCGAAAGAAGGTTGTGGTCGTCTGGTGGGTGGGTGGGGGTTGGAGAGGGGGACAAGGCCTCTCATGGTTGGGGTTTTCGATGTTGGTCTAAGTGAAGAGAGGTGGGGAAGGTGGTGGTGGTGGGGTCTTTGGGGGCCCGCGAGGCCCTGATTAGAAGGGAACGAGAGGTCTGACACTGAGCAGACCCTTGAGAAAAAAGGGCGCGTTCGCTGACAAACGACTTAGGTGTGAACTGACAGCCCGTATGTGTGCATGGGCTATATTTGTGTGCATGCAGTGTGTGTGTGTGTGTGTGTGTGTGTGTGTGTGTGTGTGTGTGTTTGTGTGCGTGCTTGGGCTGAGTCGTGCGTACGCGCACGTGCGCGTATGTTTGTGCGCGTCCTTCAACACAAACGCACACCGCTGAATGAAGGGGGGGTCAAACTCCGGGCGGACTGCTGGTACCCGGCTTCAACGCTCTTCCTGTGAAACGACAGAACCCCCCCCCCTCCTTTGATGAACACAGCCTTCCCCCCCCCCCCCCCCCCCCCCTCACCCCTCACCCCCAACACCATGCCCCCCC
>JACYXH010000182.1:880000-922500 GCA_026745465.1 Lota lota
CTTAAACCATATGCCCAGATCCTCCCCAACGGTTTTCAACACAACCGACACAAGTTTTCCACAAGTGATCCAGTGAATGCTTCCACTAGGGAGTGTGTGTGCGTGTGTGTGTGTGTGTGTGTGTGTGTGTGTGTGTGTGTGTGTGTGCGTGTGTGCGTGCGTGTGTGTTAAAAGGCACAGATAGAGCAAACAAATAAACAATGGCGATATTGTTCTTTGGAGTCGCCTGGTGAGGAGTCATCACCACGCAGCAAAATGCTTCCAGATGATTCTGAGACAATAGTGAGGGGAGTAAAAAAAAAAAAAAGAAACTCTGCTTGATACGTCATCCATTTACTTTGGGTTGCAGTGGTGTACAACAATAAAACCATGAGAGAGAAGTGCGTGTGCACGTGTGCAAGAGCACGTGCACGTGCACACACACACAGAAATACATCAGAGGGTTACTTGGCGTGCACGCAGGGTGGTCTGGGAAAGGAAAAGAGATCATTGGAGCAGATATCAAAGTGCGCCTAGTTTAACACCAAGATATAACAGTTTATTTTGAAAGCGTTTGTGCATGCGCGCGCGCACACACACACACACACACACACACACACACACAGCCTGCCAAGTGCAGGAGACAGACTTCATTGAGAAAACCAACGAGCTGTGCCTCTCCTGAGACCTGAGACAGAATCACACACACACACACACACACACACACACACACACACACACACACACACACACACACACACACACACACACACACTTACACACACTTACACACTTTTCTGCTATCATTCCTGGAATCTCAATGAGAGCCAATGGTTGTGAGTGCACTGGGAAGAGCTACTGGTCGACTGACAGCCTGCTGGCATTGCTAGACTGAAGCAACAATTTATTCCAGATTCATCATGTTTACTTCCCTCAACGGACATTCAATAGAGTGAAAACGTTGCAGCATCGGGGATGATCGTTATTAGGCGTGGGCGTATCTGTGTGTGTGTGTGTGTGTGTGTGTGTGTGTGTGTGTGTGTGTGTGTGTAAACATAGTGTTTGGAAATGTAACAGCGCTGAATCAATGGGGGCCAAAACGCTATTACTGTACAACTATCTAAACAATTGACTAAGTACTTGGACTGAAGGTTATTTTCTTCTGTCTTTTTTTATGCTTGTGTCATCGAGTGAGTCAGAAGTGAGAGGGAGATTGATGTCACATCCTGTCTGTAAAGGAATTAAACAAAATAATAAAGAGAGAGAGAGAGAGAGAAAGAGAAGGAAATAGAGAGAGAGAGAGAGAAAAATAGAGAGATAGAGATGGGAGGAAGAGACAACAAACGATGAAAGGCCAGGCCAACAGGGTGAGGTAATCATGTACAGATGGACTCTGTGTGTTTGTATGTGTGTGTGTATGTGTGTGTGCATGTGTGTGTGTTACAACAGGCAGCTGCAGGAAGGATCCAGCTGAGATATAGCAGAAGAGCCTGTCATCTACTGTGGCTCCAACATCAAGAGAGAGACAGAGGGAGAAAGAGAGCGATAGAGACAGAGAGAGAGTGCGAGACAGAGAGAGAGATAGAGAGAGATACAGATAGACAGAGAGAGAGAGAAAGACAGAGCAATGGTAAGATGGAAGGTGGAAAAGGCATTCTCCATTTTTATCTCACCCACTTATGCACGGACAAACACACACACACACACACACACACACACACACGCAAACACGCACACAGATCAAAGAGCATTGCCCTGGGAGGATGGCTGCACAGGAACACAACAGGATTTTGCACACACACATACACACACATATACACAGACACACTCACACACATACAACACTGATTGTAAAGGCACACACATACATAGGTCTACATACAAACATACAACAAATAAACCCAAACATCAGACAAACGGCAACAAACTCTTACACAGACACATGCAGACGCACACACACACACACACACACACACACACACACAACCCACATAATAGTCATTTTCAGCAAAAGACCACAACTAATACAGTAAATGACAGGGAAGGATTGGGGGGGAGGGCAGGCTTAACGTGACTGATTTCCTATGTATGTGTGTCTGTGAACGAGAGCGTGTGTGTGTTGTGTTTACACCCCTGACACCATAAATCTTCAGGGCTGGAGAACAGATGCTGGTGTGGTCACTCGGTTTACACACACGCGCAAACATGCGCACGCCCCCCCCCCCCCCCCCCCCCCCCCCCAAGACAGCTCTCACTCACTCACACACACCCTCTCCCAAGAAATGCTTACTAAATATATTCCTCTGAAGTATTGAAAATATTCATTGGTCTGCGGTCTGTATGGGGTGGACAGCATAGATTTTTGGGGAAAAATATGAATATATGTTGACATATGAATATGTGCTTTCACCAGCCAAATGTATTGCAATGACAATACATTGTCACCAAATGTATAGGAACCATAACCAAAAATTGGGAATCAATTGGAATCTGAGAAAGGCAGCTTTTTGTAAACTCAACTCAATTTAAATAACGTATACATAGTATTTGTCCGAGGTAAATTCAGAAATAATGCATGTTTGCAATGTTTCTGGCCTGTAAGTCCATGTTTCTGGCAGTGTGTGCATGTGTGTGTGTGTGTGTGTGTGTGTGTGTGTGTGTGTGTGTGTGTGTGTGTGTGTATGTGTGTGTATGTGTATGTGTGTGTGTGTGTGTGTATGTGTGGGAGTGTGTGTGAAGTCCCTCTGTCCATAAATCAAATCTCCCGCCGTGCTTGTGACTCTACCCCTGCTGTGCAAATTTGTCCAATTAGCTACGGCCCCTTGGGAGTCACACACACACACACACACACACACACACACACACACACACACACACACACACACACACACACACACAAAGCCCCAGAATTCAGTGTGAAATGGGGCTCTGCCACAGTGTGTGGATTAACCATCAATAAAACCCATTTCACGGCCAGTGCTTTGTGGGCCAGCCTTTACAGAACTCTAGCCAGAACACAGCAGCAACCTAGAATAGAGAGAGGGAGTGAGATCGAGAGAGAGAGGGATGGCAAGAGAGAGACAGAGAGAGAGGGATGCAGATAGATAGAGATAGAGAGAGAGAGAGACAGAGAGAGGCAGTGTGTTATTCCCAATCTAGTTGAGGAATTCTTCCTGTTTGGTGCAAAGTTTAGGTGTCTTTTCATTGCCGGGCTTTTAGTACGGTCAACTTGCTTTAAACAGTACCCCTTAACACCATGGCACCCGTTAGCTTCGTTGGGTAACCACTATGGTCAGTGTGCATGCACGTCACATGCACACTGAGCCTAAGTTGCACACACACACACATTATAATGTGGCCACATCTACAATGTACAATATTTATATCTAAAGCACTAACCTCAACACCCCCACATCCCTCCTCAGTGCTGTCCCTACACTTTCCTGTGAGGTCAGCTCGTGATTAGCAATGTATGTGTGTGTGTGTTTTATGTATGAGTGTGTGTGTGTGTGTGAGTGTGTGTGTGTACACTGGCAGACAGTAGGCCTGTGGAGCTGGCTCCTGGCGCGATGCTAGCCAGGGTTAAGGCTCTTATATGGGGGGATAATCCCAGCTAGCCTAGGGGTCTTAACTCACCCCTACAAACACACTCCCACACGCATGGACGGACACACACACACATGCTCACACACACGTGCACGCACACGCATACACAAACAGACACACACAGACACACACACTCAGGTTGTCATTGGCAAAGAGGAGGGGGTTTCGGGTTGAATTAGCCAGAGGTGAGAATGAAGAGAAGAATACCCATCCCCTTAAAAAAAAACACAACAATCAATCAAACACACACACCACCCATGCACAAACCCTTTTGTTTTCATAAATTAGGACTGTGCGACCAAAATAAATTACACAAATGAAAAAAAAGAAAAGAGAGAGTTTAAAGGAAATGGAGGAACAGGGATTTCAAGGGGGGCTAATCAGTTGAAACAGCAAGGGGCTTTGTCTTTGTAAAACAAGAGAAAGTGGGATGGGTGGGATCCATATCTTGCTCTCTGTTCTGGCTCCTTTGTATTTGTGTGTTTTGGAGATGAATAAGCCACTTCTGTGTGTGTGCGTGTGTGTATGTGTGTGTGTGCGTGTGTGTGCGTGTGTCTGTGTGTGCGGGGGGCTTAAGTTGGAGCTGGTGGTGTGTGATTTGACAGATCTGGCTGGGGTGTTATCTGGGCGAGGGAAATCAGCCTAAACCTGGTGCTAATGTCTTAGGATGAGGTGTGTGTGTGTGTGTGTGTGTGTGTGTGGCAGTGGTGTGTGTGTATGAGTACAAGTGTGTGTGTGTGTGTGTGGCAGTGGTGTGTGTGTATGAGTACAAGTGTGTGTGTGTGTGTGTGTGTGTGTGGTGGGGGGGGGGGGTGGGGGGGGGGGGGGGGGGGGGGGGGGTGTTGTTGTGGGTGGTGGTGGTGGAACAGATTAATAAGGAACTGCTCCAAAAGGGCTTTAGCCAGCACCACTAAGATTCTTAACTCGACTAACCTCATTTGGCGCCACGGGGGGATCCAAAATGTCTCCTGTCTTAGCCTGGACACAACATTCATAAGTGATTTTCTTTTTCCGGGACTAATCAATCGAGACTTCCTTTCGGATCTCAGATCTCTTTTCATGACGTTAACTTCCATGTTGAGCCCACATGACCCATTTTATACATGCCATTAAGATTGCATGCGTATAACATTACATTCAAATGTAGAAACACAGTGTGAGTATTTTTTTGGTATATTATGGGGGGTGTTCATTGCATTCAATATTCAATATCACATGAATATGACAATATATATATGGTAGGGGAAAACATTAACTAATAACTATTAATTAGCTATTCATTGAAAAAAGATGACAATATTTTTAAAGAATAATATCGCAGGACAAATCAATTCCTACGATATTATTATTTTGCTGTGATATTTCTTTGGATTGAGTGTGTGGGAATGCAGTCCTCAACAACAAGAAACAAGAACAAGAAACAATATCACCAATGACCCGTTCGAACCGAGAGCGATGCCACTGCGCTTGGAAAGGAGCGGTAATGGTTTTGATGCCGCCGTTGTTGTTTGCGTGTCTCCAAGTCTCCATCCCTACTTTAGCACTCCGACTTCTCCACTTCCCTCTTAATTCCTACTCGTCGGGTCAGGCGTGAGGCAAGGGGCTTTAAATAATTGTGTGGCAACACCGTGGATGAGTCTCACTTCTGTAATCGGTTTGTTGCTTTGTAAACCCCCGTCTGTTTACCCCCGTTTTTCCTTCTATCCTTGCTGTTTTTACGCCAGGCCATTACATTTATTCCATTAGTGCTGAAATGATGGCACCCCCCCCCCAACCCCACCCCTCCCGTTCCTCCTCAGCGTTTCCATCCTGGAGATGTAAAGCTTTTTGATGTGGCCTGTGTTGTTTTGGTCGCCCCCTCATGCGAGATCAAAGCGGGGTTGGGGAACGGAGGTCTCCCGGTGTAAACCAAAAGTAGAGAGACCCTAAATCTTCTGCAATGTTTGATAAAAAAATATAAATAAAAACACACTCCCTCCACTAGCTGACAAAATCATGCTGTTTTGAAGGTTTGTTTTACACAAATGGAGAAAAAAAAATACAGATGCAGAAATACGTTGGTTTTATTGCTGACTTTTAAATTCAAATTCAACAGTGTTTCCACGACCATGTGCAGACATTCAGAAAGATACCCCGGTGATGTATGGCAACAATGTTTCCACAATGATCAATAAAGAGCCCTACATAAAGTCAGAGTGTATGTTCTAACAAACTAAGCACCGCTGTGAAGTACAAGTTCAGCTAACTTCACTGGCCCAGAATTTCAGCTACTTGAGCGAACGTTATTCTTTCCTTATGTTCAAATTGCCACATGCTGTGTCACGAGCCGACCCAGGGTCGAGAACTAGCACTGCACTGCGAGTCTGTGCTTCAACCCGTCCACTGATGTTGCACATGCACACACAGAGACAGCAACGCGAGGAGATTGCACACTCCACTTTGTGACCCAGGATACAGCGTTGTTGACAGACTCTTTAACCCTAAAAGGGCAACCTGCAGGTTTGCCTTCTCGGTTAATCGCAACTTTTCCACAGCCTTAAGCGGGCGGCAACACGTTTTAAATAGGTCGTTTTCTTTGGGCTGGCCGAGAAGAAGTCCACTGCAGACAAACTGGTTTTACACTAAATTCGGTTGACGTTTCGTCACTGACCATCCCCATTAGTGAAGCCCAGAGGGGTGTGCATGGAGACGGGAAATCAGACATCCGACTGTGGAAATAAATTGCATTGTCATCTGCAGAGATTTCGGCAAGCTACAAGATCGGTGAGATGCAAAAAGTTCCGAAAAATACATTTAGCAAGGTATGCTTTTGTTTGTTTTCTCCACCGTCAAGTCTTTTTGTTCTCACGACCTCACCAAACTTCCCTTTTCAGCGAGGCGTATGCTGCCTGCTGTAGGGCTAAAGCATGTAGCGTCCTCTGCTTCGCTCCGCGCTACGACGGCTGTGTGTTGCCCATCCTGGAGCATCCTGTTCTTGTGATGGCCAAAGAGGGGTAGAGTTCAACATGCAGAACCCTAACGTATCAGGATGTCCTCCCTTCGGGGTGTCGGGTGAACGCGATCGATAAGTCCGCTGGCACTTAGAGACCAGACAGAGACAGTGTATTGTGAAGGGTCTGTCAAGTAGCTGACAGCAATGGGGGGTAAACACATATAGGACTATTTCACAGTGGTACACATGTGTAAGCGCGCACACACACACACACACACACACACCAATGCAGACACACACAGACACAAACAGAACATGTAAATGCATCAGTTGGGGTGCGGGCCCCTAGCTTTGGGAGGTGTAATATTTCAGTAATGTAATGGAGTTTGATCGGGGGTGTCAAGTATCCCATGAAGCCGGTGTTTTATTAGCACAAAGAGCACTCGGGGGGTCTCTGGTTCACGCCAACCGGACCCTCACTATGCTTGTTACACACATACGCACACACTTGTCTGTAAAGTCCAATAACCACATCTCTTTTCTCTATGAGCAAAGTGATACACTTCCAATTTGTTGTTGTTGGTGTGTGCATGCGTGTGTGTGTGTGTGTGTGTGTGTGTGTGTGTGTGTGCATAAGACAGCGAGGTACTGACAGGTGCATTAAGCACTGACAGGGGCGCCTCTCGTCTATCAATTTGACCAATTGTGAATCCGCAAACCCACACAGCATCCTATTTGGTTGTTAACGTCGGTTTCCACGAATGCATCCGCGTGCTGAGGAAAGATTCTTTCCGAAATGCTAAAACAGGGCACTCCTTACTATCTGGTTGAGCACTGGATGGAACACAGGTTGTTTGCTTTTGCGCCTTTGGGAAGTTCTTCCATACCACCCTGCGGCATTTAAAACACAAATAAAGGAAATTGAACAGGTCTTGGAGAAGCAACAACTGAGTTTTCGCTACAGGTTATCCAGCATACAGCAACGCAGTTCAAGAAAGTGTTTGTGAGTTGTAGCCTAACGTAAAGTGTAAAATAGCAGTTACTGCCCAACCTGGGCAAGTAGAAGTGTGATACACACCCTGCAGTGCTGGATGAGTTACCAACCGGATCAGACCACCTGGTGCTTTGGCTGTTTTAGTCTTGTTTCGATAAATTCAATGAATAAATGCAATTACTGTTTCCAGGGGGAAAAAAAAACAGCTGATGGGCCTGCGAATCCAATTGATCCTTAATATCCGCACTGATCATTTTGTTCACATCACACCACATTGATAATGTAGAAATGGGGTCATATGGCATAAGAAAAAGCACAGACATCGGATCTACTTCAGACTGAGCAGAGTGGCTGGGGGGGGGGTTAGTTAGTCACTATGACTCCCCTGGCTCCACCCAAGAAACAAAAAAAGTCAATGTGAAACTTGAACAACTCGCGTTCATGTAGCTTCTGCTTATTTCCCCCCCCCCCCCAAATATTGATGTACAAACCCTATGCTTATATGGAGCAAACACTATCAGGGGAGCATCTCTTGCAGTAGTATCAACAAATAATGGATAAAAGCTCTGTGTGTATGTGTGTGTGTGTGTGTGTGTGTGTGTGTGTGTGTGTGTGTGTGTGTGTGTGTGTGTGGGAGGGTGGGGGGTGGGTTCACTCTATATAATGCCTACACTGTGACTGCTGACCAGATCATATTAACACGTCTTATTGATGTGGCTTTTAAGAGATATCATATTCACCGTAACGCGTGGAGACGGCTCCACACACGAGCTGGCCCCCCCCCCCCCCCCCCCCGCGCGGCGTGTCTTGTGATCGGCATAATGGACTAATGAGATTACGAAATCATCATATCATGTGAATCCCACTCATAGGACTCTCATTTGTAGTTTATTTTTGCTGACACCAATCAAAGGTCACCGTCCAATTAACCACACCTCGCCCACGCAAGGGAAGCGACAGCAAACCATAAGGTCTCACTTCCTGTCCGTTTGTCGCTTCCTATCACAAAAGGTGAAAGGGGGCAGACTGGAGGTTGGGTGCTTATAGACAAATATGAGCCGTCTATGGGGCAGGGGCGTATTCTTTTATAAGGAGTCTGTCCCGGTTTCCCATCTCGTTACCACATGACACAACACCATTATCATATTATATGACTCATCATAAGACTTGGATTTGGTTAAATGACACCCCAGCAAATACAATGCACACTGACTGAAGGTCAGAATTTTTCTATTACATTTGACTCAATTTCATTAGAAATAATTCCATTAGATATGGCAGCCAACTACATTTATCTGACCAAATGCAGCCACACAACCGCATTTCTGCGACCTTAACTGGTGCCATACTTTCATAGGAATGGAGTCGTGGTCCACTTTTTCTTGTAACCAACACTAGTTGTACCAAAAACATTCTGTTGACATGGAAATAGTCTGTCACTGTGTCATGTTGGAATTTTCGGGATAAAGACAACTACGAAAGTCAAACATATGTTGCAATGTTACAATAACATCAAAGATTGCATGGCAACACAACTGAATTGCGTAACATATTTTATAATAGGCACATACAAAATATGGACTACAAGAATCACAACATTGAATAATGACCTTACATCCAGGCATGCTTAGCCCCCTCCTGTGTCCTACACCATGGTGTAACTCCAGTCTATAACACTCAGCAAACAATAAGAACAAATTGGAATTCCAGCACAGTGCTGGGATCTGTGGCCCTAATGTCCATGAGCTCCAGCAGATAACAATGTCTATACAGACTGCTCCATCCCATGCACTGACAACAGATAGGCCTGCACGCAGCCTCCCTATGGTTATAGGCATGGTTGGGTGAGATGCCTGGAGGTTTTCTGGTTAGGAAAACGACCCACTCTATCCAGCAGTGAACACACGTCAGCGGAGACGCCGACAGTGGGATTCATGTTGTGAGTGCAGACACAACAACCTCCCCGATGGGTTGGCTACAACTGTTCCCACAGTAGCCCCACCCTGACCTGATGGATTCCCCATGTCTGTGGGGGTCAGTCAGGGATGGATATGCTCTAAAGAGAGAGGAGGATCAGGGGTGGCTATGGGTCAGAGTTGAGGATCGGTATGGGGATGGGGAATGGGGTGGGGAGCACAGTTTGCCTCTGTCTCACCTCTGTCTGACAGCCTTTGGGAGTGGGGCAGGGGGGGGGTTGGAGTCTGCGATAAGGCCGAGCCAGTGGTAAGATAATGATGGAGGGGGTGCCTGCGTGAGTGTGTGAGTGCGTGCTGACAGTGCCAGGGGTAACATGTGTCGGGAATCTATCAGGGCAGGCGCCCCAGCCGTCATCAGATGCAGAGGGTCTGGTTGCATGTGGTCCAGGGAGGGGATGGATGGGCCGGGGGGGGGGGGGGGGGGGGGGGGGGGGGCGGTGTCATGGCTGATGTCACGCACTGCCGCTACCTGAACCGGTGGCTTCTAAGCTCCTCAACCTTTGGTGCATGCAAACATTCTCTCTCTCTCTCTCTCTCACACACACACACACACACGCACTAAATCACACACATTTTTAAAACACAAGCCTCACCAGCGCTCGACACTTTAGACTGATTGGGCAACCAACTGCAACAGCTGGCTGGGGATTATGCATGACCAGATTCAGTGTGTGTGTGTGTGTGTGTGTTTGTGTGCGCGCGTGAGCTTGTTTATGTTTGTGTGAGTACGTGTATGTATGCGATGGGACTGGCCCGCTGGCACCTGTCGCCTGAACCCAATCCCTGCCGCTCCCTGCTCCTAAGCCCGGTCGGGATGAGCAACCCCCCCCCCCCCCCCCCCCGGGACCATGTCCCTCTTAACCGCCACAGTGCTACCGCCGGCACTCTGAGCCAATCAGCTGTGAGCAGGGACAGGGTGTAGGCGGGTCATTATTATGCTCTGAACAGATGTGGACATGTACCTTGATTCCCCCCCCCCTCCCCCCCCCCCCCACACACACACACACACACACAGAGACACACATACACACACACAGACACACAAACATTACTGTATGTCTTACCAACCATGACTTTTCATTGCAATTTAAATAGTTTTAAAACATAATTATATATGCCAGGTCTATACTTTATTTGTGCTTTAGTTTCTGTACTTGCTAGGCTATTATGGATGTTTTTAATATTTTCGTATAAGCATTACCGTACACACACACACACACACACGCTCCGTGAGTCCTTGCCTATCACCACAAGAGAAAGTGGTGCACATGTGGATGAGTGTGCCATTCTCGCGACTTATAACACAAGGGTGCAAAAAGGTCTGACAATTTTACACCCACATCCAAAGGCCGGCGTGCACTCCTTCTGATGTTGGCACGTACACTCACACCCACATCATCATCATCATCATCATCATGTAGGGGTTATTAGAACGCAAGAGGAGCGCCAGTAGCAGCACTCAGCACACACACGCATTACATCTGAGGACCCTTAATGCTGTGTTGTAAAACCTGTAAAACACACCACACGCATAAAAGCACACACACCGCATACACAACGACATAAAACTCACCAACAACACACAAACATACACACACGCATACACACACGCACACACAAACACACACCCACAACAACTACACGAAAACACACACACAGCCGAATAGCATATGTGCATTCACTTGACAGGACGCACATTATGCAAAAACAACATTTAAGAAAAGTTGGATGTTGATTATTAAAAACACAGGGCCAATCCCGGGCCGGTTGTTAGACAGTTTTTGGGTTTAACGCACTAGCTTACCAACACACTGGTAGTTCTGCACAGTTTGTGCAGTGATCTGTAGTGACTGCTGGCTTCAGCTGTTTGGCTCTGTTGAGACCTAACTAGTTGAATACCTATGTAAATTGATGTGTGTGTGTGTGTGTGTGTGTGTGTGTGCGTGCACGTGTATAGGTGGGTGTAATACAGTGTGTTATGGTCCAAGGCAACTCACTCTGATAGAAAGCAGACCCCAGCTCTGCTTCTTCTCACCTCGCACTCAAAACATCCCCAAAAGCAAACACGCACACCCACACACCCACACAAACGTACATGTGTGTGTGAGGAAAGAGAGAGGGTTTAGAAAGCAAACATGCACACAATACAACAAACACAGAAAATATAAAAGACACATGGAGAAACAGGCGTTGACATCCTCAATAGAAACACATGTACCTTCCTCTTCTTCAGGCCTCCGTCAGGTCCTTAACCAAACTTGCATTTCACTAACTTTAAACACAGGGCTTTGTTGTAGCCTCAGTGTAATGCTCCTTCAGTAAAACAATGATAACCCTACCCATACATTAATAAGCCATACTCAAACGTGATCCAAACACACACACGCACATGTGCACGCACACACGCATGGACTCACACACACACACACACACACACACACACACACACACACACACACACGTGCACACGCACACACATGCACACGCACGCACACAGTGAAACATGTTCTAAGATCAGCAGGGGAAACACCTCATGTTTCCATTCTCCCCACCTAAAATATAACATTTGTGTGTGCGTGAACCTGTTAGGCACTAAATATTAGTGGTAGTATTGAGTATTGATGTTGGTCCAAAAGTAATGGGTATAGAGGTGGTGGTGGGGGGTGGGGCTTATCAGCACTTTAAAGGTGGACATTCTCCTGTTTTTTTGTTGACCTTCCTAATTTGACCACAGTGACCAACGATCCAGACTCCATACCAAGACCCCAGCCCCCTCCGCCCCCACACGCACACACACCTCTTCTCACGGAAAAGGAAAGTAAAAAAAAAAACTCTTCACCACTTGTAGCATCTGATTTATTAGTCCAGATCCTCCCACTCGTTTGATCCCACAAGGACGGGGTGAGGAGGAAAAAGGGAGAGCGAGAGCAAGAAAGAGAGAGAGAGATCACCCCCCTCTCCTATCCCCACAGCTATCCTCTTCTTAGCTGAGGTCGCCATTTTGTAATTTATAGCCATGGTTTGAAGAAGTACAGGGTTCTATGAAACACCGTCCCAAAGACCCCATATTTCAATTGGGAAGATCAAACGACGGCAGCAGCAGCAGAACCAACAACTCGCGCACACTGCCTTGGACACGAGTACACGACTGCAAATTAAATATACTCCCAGCAAGCACTGCTTCATAACACTGGGACCACAGGAACCCCACGTCTACGTGGAAATCTGATCTGAATGGTCTAGTCCTTGTAACGCCAGGTGCGACCAGAGGAAACAACGTTGTTCTGTTCCTCTCAAACACAACAAGCAGCAGAGGTTTACACTTCATCTTACAGGAGGAGAGGCAACGCCAGCTCCCACACACACACACACACACACCCACACACTCCCTCACACCCTCCGCCAACACACGCTTATCTGAAAATCAATCCTCCAGTGAGGGTCCATCCGTGTTACACTGGGATGGTCGTGTAGGTGTCTCTGTGCCACAGAGACACCAGCGGGAGCCAGCGGGTTACAAAGTGGAGCGAGAGATGGAACAGCTCCACATGCACGGTATCACTTTAGCTGGTTTTTCCCATTTTCCTTTATATTTCACCTTTTTATTACTTTATATGTGGTATTTATTTTATATATTGCTTTTTATATTTAAGTCCACATTGCTCTTTTCCCTTTGTTCTGCAGGCTGGCATTTTAATTTAATTGTTTTTATTTTATTTAAAAGAGAAAGAGAGAGAGAGAGAGAGAGAGAGAGAGAGAGAGAGAGAGAGAGAGAGAGAGAGAGAGAGAGAGAGAGAGAGAGAGAGAGAGAGAGAGAGAGGGGGATCAGAGGCTCAGACACTGGGGCTTCCTGAGAGCTTCATCAAGTGTGTGACTGTCTGGAGCAGGATGACTTGGTCCGCCCCGAGTCAACACACACACACACACACAAACACAAACACACACACACATTTTTTACAGCTCCCTACTCCCACATTTGCCCTGAGGAAAAACAAGATGTAAAACACACCAATACGCCGTTCAGGAACTTTTGAACTAATTTGTACATACAGCTGTACCACTTCAATGTGCTCAATATATGAATGATATCCTCCTCTTGTGTTCCTTAGTAAAGGTAAAATAGGCACAGTTCAAAATGAAAAAAGTATAAAATGAAAGATTATTTAAAATGAAAGGACATTCCCCATTTGTGAGCGTCTCACTATTTGGTATCTGTGCGTCCTGTTGTCTGTCTGCTGTTGGCTATTGACCTAAAAACCAACAACACTCAGCTGTTATCGACACATACAGTGGAGACCAATGGGACCAGCATGGAGGAGAAAAGAGAAGGGAAATGGTTTATATATTATCACAAGAAGGGCAGGATTAGAAAACATTAGCACCGTATAAACGGTGCTGGTAAGTACACTTTAATGACACTGACATGTGGGTTGGTGGGGTTGGGTGGTTTGGGCCACCCTGGTTGTTCCTCACACAAATCACTCTGTAATTAGCTAGACACGCTGCACAGTGACAGTTTCACTCTATGAAGTCAGGGCTGGGCTAGGGGACCATTGCGGCCCAGCAGGTGACCAGGCCGTGGAGTGTGTGTGTATGTGTGTGTGTGTGTGTCTCATGTGTCAAAGTCCTCTTTAGCACCTCGTCACCTTTGACCTTGTAGGGGCTTTCATGCTGTGAATAAGCGCCATTAACATAACGTCTGACGCTATAGCCTGCCTTTCTCTTTCTCACACACACACACACACACACACACACACACACACACACACACACACACACACACACACACACAACCACAGTGGGGAAAACAATGATCTAGACTTGGCTTACAAGAGCAGCACGGCTCAATATTTATGAGTCTGAGACCACATGTAGCCTAGAGGCCCCCAACATGCTCCTGGGGACCCTAACCTTAAATGCCCAGTCAGTTGTGTGGCCCAACCTAATAGCGTGCATTTTCAAATATATACTACTACCCTCATCGAATGCCATAAAGAAAGCATAAACTGTGGACTGTGATATAGCGCTATACACACACACTCAACGCGACCTGTGCCACTTCTTAAAGGATATGTGTCGTACGGTACCGTGGCCAGGCGTTCAATTAAGGTTTGAGCAAGCTTTGAAGATGTATTTTATTCTTATTTTAGTTAAAATGCTTTAGCAGATCTTACATCTTCACATGAAGACAAACATAGTAGAACAAACATGACAGTGTTCCAAGTCTGTAACCCTGGGCCCAGCCACCCACAAGACTAACCACTAGCCTTCTCCTCACCCCGCAACACTGACACACACCACGCTTAAATAGGCTATTCATTGCCTAGCCCCACCCACAAGCCAAACCAACATTAAACAGCAATCAATTAACAACATTCACATACTTCAATAGTCAACCCTCACCTATAATATATAATATACAATTGAAAGATAATATAATCCCATTACCTTTGTATCAAAGTCTGCAATGACCGACATACACACATAAGTCCAAGCATAGGAAATACCCCTCTCCTTTTAACGTGATGGCCTAACCCAGCGCGATCCCGTGACATAAATACCGGGAATGTCATGCGGACTTGCCCCTTAACGCGGGAGAACTGTGGTGAGTATGATGACAGACGTTGTGACATTGCTGGTGGTTGGTTATGAATAATGAAAACAAGATGAACCGAAATGATCATTAATGCAAATAGTCAGTGTTCACTCTTAACTGTATATTGTGCCGGTTACAAATAAACAATGAGTTGAACAATCTTTGACATGTGTGATTATTGCAGTAAATGACATTTAGAACGTGCTTGGTGACCACGAAGTAAATAGTGAACACAGAACGCAACTATATACAAAACACGTGCAACTGTCCATGCGATGTTTTAAAGTCTGTCGGCTTTCATGACGTAGCGCTTAGTCCATAGCGCTGTCTATGCGAGGGACGATCGCCTCGTCACAATATGACTGAATGTAGATGTCACGTAGCACCTCTCTCACTGAATGTAGCACCTCCCTCACAGAATGAGATCCCTTTTGGATATCACCCTGTGACAGTTTCCCTCAAGATCAGCCAGACCACCTAGCACTGGGAGCCCCAGCGACAAGCTCTTTTGATTATTATGCCTGTACTCACTGCCAGGGCTAAATTTAAGTGTTCCCATAAAATCCAGAAGAAATAAGACTTGGGAATGGCTTGGCTTGTGTGTGTGTGTATTTTTGTGTGTGTGTGTGTGAGAGTGGGGGTGCTGTATTGTATTTGTGTGTATGTGTGTGTGTGTGTGTGTGTGTGTGTGTTTCTGTGAGAGCGTGGGGGTGCTGTATGTGAGTGTGTGTGTCCGTGTGTGTGTATATGTGTGTTTAGGGGCCTTTCTGGTCAGCATTGTCGCACAGTCCGGACCAGAGGAATAATAATAGGATGTAGTCGGTCTAAAGCTGGACTTCCCATGTCTTCCACTCACCACTGACAGTCGTGTCATTTTTGACCCTCCCCTCTAACTCAACCCTATGGCCCGATATTCTGCCGTTCGCTTCTCACTGCGGCGCCTCCCTCGAGTGCACGCGAGAACTGTGAGTGGATCTAAAAAGGAACCAAAAAAGAAAAGAAAACATGACAAACGACGGCCACAACACTAGCCAACCACAGAGCATTCTGTGTTTACATTGTGTTAAAAATATCTTTGGGAAGCGAGCGATCAATATGTTCCCCTGAAAGAATAACTGGGTTGGGAGTGGGATGCGTAAGAAAGAAGAAATCATTCACAGCAGGAAGGTGAAGAGAGCGCATGGGAGAGAAACGAAGAAAAAAAAAAGAGAAAAAAGCGTGAGAATTTTGACGACAGTATGTGACGGGTCCCTCTGTGTGTTTCCCATGGCCCCTGGTGCACTGTAGCCCCTGCGCTGCTACCAACTGCCCCGCTATTCTAACACTGACACAAGATGGCTGATCTGCGCACACTGACAGAGAAGCCCTGAGCCACACAGGCTATAAAAAGGGTCTTCAGAACAGGGTGAACAAAGAAAAGTCATTGCAGCTCTTGTGCTTTTGTTGGCTCCCCACCTCTCCTTTCAAAGGTTCTGCTTATGGTTTCTGTCACAGATGCACAGCCATTTTTCACCCCATTAACAACTATCATTACCGACCCAACGAGAGGCTGTAATTGGGCCGGCAGTGGAAAAGAGTTGTCAAAACACAATTAAATTCCATGCTATGGTAGCAGAGAACAGAGAGAGGGAAAACTGGACAGCCATAACATAATTGCGCCCGTTATCCTTGCCCAAAAATAGGAAAGAAAAACATGAAAACCGTTATTTTACGTTGGAAGGGTTTGGAGGGAAATTATGTGGAGGGGTGACCCATGCTATCCAACGATAGGGCTATTGAAAGCATAACAAATAATCACTCTCTGTGTCAGAGATGAAGAATGAACACATTTAAAGTCAAACCCAGAATCAAAAGCCTTGCGCTAGGCTTTGATTTCAAAATGTAAAAAAAAGTGACCACAACTTTTCCTACAAAGAAAAGTGACCATACAGGGACAAAGTGTACCCGTGAAAAAGCAAATTGCTTCTACTGAATGCTGTAAGCTACTGTAGAAGGACTTGGTCATAAAACCTCCAATTGAGGCTGTGGAAGAGTCTCTGGGATGGGGGAAACTGCAACCTGACATTTTGAACCCAGCTAAATTTGAGGTTGGGGAATAAAGCTATAGCTGTGGTTTTCATGAGTTTATAGGCTTGGCAAAGCAGCTGCAGCACGGACTCAATGTTGTTTAAAGGGTGGACTTCTGGATACCTATCACTTTGTTGGCCAAACGTAAAGTTAAGTGTAAGTCACACATGTAGTATTAACACTGTAGCTAACTTGCTAAACCTCCAAAATCCTCCCCTTGACCAGACTTTAGAGCTATCATTACAGGCCCCAAAGTTATACCATACCCACAAGATAGCTATATATATACACACACATAAAAAGGCAGCAACACCATTAGAAAAATGACAAAACATGGACTTGCATGGGTTAGGGCGGTGAAGTAGAGCACTGTAGCATGTTCGTCTGCCTCCCCGTTATATGTGTGTGTGTGTGTGTATATTATGAATCACAGTCTATGGACAGGTGTTTACAGTGAAGCTCAGTTATCTGTCTCCATTACACTACTGGCCTCAGCCATCTGAGTCCATTATCTACTTGGGCCTGCCTAAACGAAGTTGTGCTTGCATGTTTATAGCTACATACACACAGGCCACACACACAAACACAACACACAAAAAAAAAACTGCTTGGTGTGAGGATTTCATTTTTTTGTTTGGTGGAGGGAGGTGTGAAGGGAATGGTAGGTGGTCTGGGGTTCTTGATGTAATCGAACACCAAAACAGCGAACTAAACCTTGCGTTCTGAGCGTTTTCCGTTTGATCTGCATTAACCTCCGACTGGGCTGAGATACAATTGTTCATCAGTGCTCTCAGAAATACCAGACCAGCAATACTCAAGGTTAGATTAATACTTACAGGCATTCCCCTTCGCCCACGCACCTTTACTCACGGGGTGACTCTTGAGTCAAAATGCAGGCCTTGGTGCGTGATGCGCCGAGTTTTATCTGGTTCAGCTGACTTTCAGTGGTGAGCCATACAACCCACTCAGATCCTTAAAATACCATTCAACAAAAAAAAGAGCAATGAGACGGTCCTGTTTGAGACGTGAGCTTAAGATCAGACTGAATACGATCAGACGGTTAACAATGTCGGTTATTTTCCACTGTCGATCCATACCGTACTGGACCTGTGTTCATGCTTTGTTGTGCTTTATTTTCCACTCCCATCTAAAGCATGCTGTAATGTAGAACCCACACGTTTTTTTCTTGCTATGGGTCTTGACCAGGTACCAAGCTGCAGCTATCGATAATGCAGACCTTTGATTGGTCCATCACTGTCGTTCAGACATTACCACTGCAACAAAGGCTCCCAAAATATAAAACCTAGCATAAAAACATGGAAAATGCCGAAAACTTTGCTGTTAAGGCAAAGCAAAACGTGTTGATTCTCATTCTTGTCCCCCTTTTCTGTTTATGCTGACGAACTAAGGCCACATTGCTATTCGTTGTGTGTGTGCGGTTTGTGTATTTCAACTCATTTTGACGAAAGCGTCACATACAAAGGTCTACATCTTTGTTCTTTTTATTTCAAACCCAAACAAAAAGACTAAAAGAGAAACTCTTCTGCTCGCAATTTCTCTTTCATTCAACAAATGAACATTTCTATAATATTGATTTTGCATTGGCCAGCAAATTCCGTTCATTTGGAAATTTCAGCAGTCTGGGCAACAACAATATTAGGAGTCTATTAGAGTCACAACCCTATGTTTCGCCAGTGGTAAAGATACTTCCACAAGTGTTCAGCAGTGGAATCATGACGCATGAGTTCACCACATTATGCAGAGGAAAAACAGCATTTGTGAAAGTTCAGCTTCAGCAATGGCATTTTTAGTGTGCAGGTACTTTAAGAGTACATGCACATATATGAGTCAACTGCTGTGTGGTTGTGTAAAACTTTGTTGTTACCCCTACTAGTTCCCAAACATCCCAAACCCTCCCCCAACAAATCAAGGTATTTCTCTGGGCTGGAAAAAGTGGTGATACCCGTGGTTGTCTCCCACAGCCGCCTAATTGTTTATTGGAAATGAGAAGTAAGATGGGGGCTCATGACTCAGAGAGCAGTTTTAAATGAAAGAGGGGGCCGCCGTCTCATAAAAGGAGACAGGATTCAAGTTCAACTGGAGGTCGGTTTGAACCAACCACCATGGGGCAGACAAATAAAAACATGGTGCCATTAGTTAGTTAGCTTTATAGGTGGATGGGTAGGTAGGCTAAACCACCAATTCTAATCCCTAAAGACACTCAATTAAATCACGTTTCCCACAGCGGCATTGCCTCAAAGCCTTTATTAGTAGATGGTTGGACGGGAGCGGAGGGAAAAGGGGGCTGAAGCGACAGAGTGACTATGGCGGTATTACTTTGAGAAGGCAGCACAGAAGGAGCGGACGATTCCACTGAGTGGGAACGTTGCAGAGCGGAGGAAGCGTGGACAGCCAGTCTGTCCGGAGGGGTGGTGCGATAGGGAAGACGGGAGGTCGAGGGAGAGGGCAGCACCCTGGCAGGACATTAGGGAGTCCGTTTTCCCAAGCCCTAAGGCGCTCTCTCCTCGTCTCCCTCCATCATAAACTATCCTTACTGGTCTAGCTGTTGGCCTTCCTAAGGGGGATTTCTAGTGTTGTTGTTTTTTTCTCAGGGCTGTGCCCAGTTCTCTGTCTCTCACTCTTTCTCCATTTCCTTTCTTGACAAATGACCCAGAGTTCGGGCCACTGGCTTCTTTATCTGTCTTTTCCCAGGGCTGTGGGACTCTCTCTCTCTCTTTTTCTCACCCTCTCTTCTGTTCTGTCCTGCAAACACCAGAATCCAACCCGGGGAACAGCAGCATCTGTGGCACGACCAATCACTGCTCAAATGTGTGCCAAGGGATGTAAACTAACCATGTGACATACTGTAACCTAGCTCTAACTAACCTGTGTGTGTGTGTGTGTGTGTGTGTGTGTGTGTGTGTGTGTGTGTGTGTGCGTGTGTGTGTGTGTGTGTGTGTGTGTGTGTGTGTGTGTGTGTGTGTGTGTGTGTGTGTGTGTGCGTGTGAGTGTGTGTGTGTGTGTGTGTGGGTGGTTCATGACTCAACACTGTCAGACTTTTCTGTTACTTTTGCATATTAGTCAACATATTGATATATGAATTGTGAAAATGCTGGAAGGGTAAACTAAGCAGACATGATGATGTGAACATTGAAATATATTTGAAAGATGAATAGTAGCAGGCCTTATGATGAGAAGTAACAGAAGCTGGGCAGTTTTCTTGGGTGCTTCTTCTATAGAAACCTGGATTCAGATTGACACTCCACAAACATGACATATTATTCCATCTTGCAACTGGACAGCTAGAAATACAATAAGCTCATTACTCATCACGTCACATTTTCCTAATTTTGTGTTTACTATGTGCATTCACGATGCTGTACAACCTTTTGACCAAGACATCTTAGCGCATTGTGGATGAATATCAGGCCATGGAACTCACTTTACTACTCACTTTACTTCTATTACTTCTTGGCTTAAACCAAATCGTCAGCAGGATTTAGGGTTATGAATTTGACTCTGCGCTACAGTGTTTGAAAACGGACTCGCATATTGAGAACGGCGGCTAACTCATTTCCCAAATGGCCGATCAATGTACTTGTTCATTGCATGCCAATGGCAGCAGTGACATGAACCAAAAAAGACCCATAGCGCCAGGCCCCAGAGAACAGATGAACGGCACGCTCTAGAAGGACAGACGGCATTAGGAGAGCAGAATTGGTGTAGTCTACGTGATATGCAGGTATATGCCATATAACCACCTAAAAATACGCAAGGACACGTAACAATATCGTTTTGTGACAGACAATACGGCACCCTATTTGGACTGGTACATCTCAGACTGGCAACTGTACATTTATATTTAGGGCATTTAGCAGACGCTTTATCGAAAGCGATTTTGTCAGAAGAAAGAGAAACAACAATATATTGCTGTCGGTACAGTAAGGATGTTCATAGAACCAGTGCCAAGCACTTACAATTGCTAGCTTAACCCATTCCCCCATGTACAACAAAGATAGCTAGGATAAGATGCTACACGATGCTAAGTACTATTTTTAAGTGCCAGGACGTACAACATACAATAAGTGCGTACATTAAGTGCCAGGACGTACAAACATACAATAAGTGCATAAGAGGGGTGTTTTTAGGAGAGTAAGGGAGGAGGAGGGGCTGTGTGTGTGTGTGGGGGGGGGGGGGGGGGGGGGGGGGTAAGGAGGGGGGGGTCATCACAGTCTACCCACTACAATCAACTAGACTCCAGAGGATGGGGTGGGGCGGAGCAGAGGGAGGCACACAGGGTCAAGGTGGGGGAGGGGTGGTGGTGGGAGTACCAGTGGCATGGGTGCTGAAAAGCTAACTTCCCAGGCTTGCCTGTGTTGACCATGGCTATTTCAGGCAGCAATTTTTACCCCTTCAAAGCACCCCCCCCCCCCCCCCCCCCCCTCCACCACCACCACCAGCTATCGTGCCCCCTCCTAAATAATTTTTCCCTCAGACTCCCCAGCCGTCCGGCTTCTCCCCAAAGAGCTCCGGGAGGGTTATGTGAACGGCCAAGGGAGGAAGAAGGGGGTGGGGGTGGGTGGGGGGGGGGGGGGGGGGGAGGATTAAACCCCAGAGGGCAGAGAGAGCAGAGAGGTGGACAGGGAGATGGGAAGAGGGGAAGACGCAGGCGAGAGAAGTGCGTTGACATCACACTGAGTCATCGTGCTCCAGACAGCCACGGCCACATCGGACACACTGTGTGTTTGTTTCTACGTCTGTGTTGCTCCGCGGTCATTCAACGGAAACATCTTGCACTTGGAAGCGTGTGTATGCGAGTGGGAGGTAAGGGTTTCGTTCCTCCCATCCTCACATTCCAGTGTAAATTATGCATGTGTGTATTTCCACTTATACACACATGCTTAATTATGCCAGAATGAGTAAACCCTTACCTTCCATGTGCGTGTGTATAACTGTCACACAAACATGCTGCATGTGCGCTTTGTTTGACAAAAGCGTGTACTTAGTGTGCTGGTATCTGACTACTTCCTACAGGGAGCCTGGCCTCATTTGCCCGGCAGACTCTTACAGTCTCAACACCTCCAAGTGCGCCACACTCCTTCATGGTTTCGTCCCTCTTCTTTCATCTTCAGTCCTCTCCTCTCCTCTGCCCGCCTAATATCTGTGTGGCCGAGGGTTCGCCTCATCAGTAACACAAACCATAAACAAACCGCCTAATTCACCGTAATTGCAAAGCCCAAAACTGCAAGACATTAAAAGAGCCCATGTTTCATCCTGACTACACACACACACACACACACACACACACACACACACATGCACACGCAACACACACCCACACACAGACACACACACACACACACACAAATCCTTACCATGATTTACCCTTCCCTCTTAAAAAGAAGCCAAGCCTTGTATCAGTTTTGCTAAAGTGCGGCTGGAAGGATAGATAGCCGCGGAGCAGGATATCTTTGAAGAGTTCCACATTGCCCTGGCTGATCAAAGTACTGCTGCAGCCTTTGTGGCTAATTGTGGGGATTATCTATGAGTGGCTGGAAAAGCCTGGGACATTTTTTTTTTTATGGGGTCAATGCTTGTGAACACAAATACACACATGTACGGATGTATTTGTCTATGTGGTGTGCATCTATGTGGTGTGCATCTGTGTGTGTGTGTGTGTGTGTGTGTGTGTGTGTGTGTGTGTGGACGCTACAAAGTGGTAACATACGCACATAAATAAAGACACAGATATACATAGTGTTTACATGGGCCTACATGCATTTCAATTATTGCCTCTGCTAAATATGATTACAGTAACGGTTGTCTGACAGGGCAAACAGAGTTAAACTGGACACCGCTACACGCCTTCCATAAGCAAAAACCTCCATCTATTTCTCAAAACAAATTAAATAATAATAATAATCTTTAAAAATACTTTCATCACAGCAAGACTTAAGCGTATGGAGCATTCAGGGCCTCGCGTGGACACCAGCAGCCACATAGGAAATGGGACATGCAGAGTACTTGAAAGTAAAATACTGCCAAAACATTGGGCAGCGGTCCAAAAGACATTAAACGACAAAAAAGGAGAGAGAGAGCGAGGCAGAGACAGAGAGAGCGAAGAGAGAGAGAGGGTGAGAGAGAGGGCGAGAGAGGGAGAGAGCGAGAGCGAGACAGAGAGAGCGAAGAGAGAGAGAGGGTGAGAGAGAGGGCGAGAGAGAGAGAGAGAGAGAGAGAGAGAGAGAGAGAGAGAGAGAGAGAGAGAGAGGGAGAGAGCGAGACAGAGAGAGCGAAGAGAGAGAGAGGGCGAGAGAGAGGGAGAGAGAGAGAGAGACATGCGGGCAGACACACAGACACGTACACGCATACACAGGCAGATATATCCTGTGGATGGCGTTTCAAGGCGAGGGAGAGAGCTGCCAAACGACTTGTCAGTATGAGCTGTAAAGCTGCCGACCATAAAGCCACTTCCCCTCCTCGACGCAGGGGCTCACACACATCAGCCTGCATACACACACACACACACGCACACACACACACACACACACACACACACACACACACACACACACACAACATAATACAGGCGCAAGGCTGCGGTCAACGTGGTGGATACTAAGTGAGGTCAGGTATAGTTCAGAATACACGTGCAGCACACTCACAAAGAAAGGTTTCTGTCTTTCTTTACGACGCCTCTCTGTAGCTACCCCGGCCACACTCCTGTGGTACGGAGCTGATGGAGCGAATATGGAGTGGAGATGGGAGGTGGTGTGGAGTGGTGAGGGAGGGAGGGAGGGAGGGAGGGAGGGAGGGAGGGAGGGAGGGAGGGAGGGAGGGAGGGAGGGAGGGCGGGGGTTGGTGGTATGGTCAGGTCCAAGTAATTATCCAAGTGTCCAAACCTCTTTCAGGCAGTCATGGTGGAGCCAGTCTTTTCACACACACACACACACACACACACACACACACACACACACACACACACACACACACACACACACACTCTCTCTCTTTTCATTTAATTTCAATAGTCAGCTCAAACCCATGCAGCAGAAACGCACACACACACACACACACACACACACACACACACACACACACACACACACACACACACACACACACACACACAAACAAACACAAACCAATCTAAAAACTCAAACAACTAAGAACAACCTGGGGATTTGTCAGGGATAATTGTGTCCGTTCACTGTGAGTGGCATTATAAGGTGAGCTCCAACAACTCTAACTGCACCGCTAACAACTACCAGACTACCAGCTGGCCCATGGCCTCCAGACGGAGAGCACCCGAGTGCTTGATTCCAGCCACTTGGCATCAGCACCAAGCACCCCATCTAATGAGAGGAGCGCTGGAAACAACGCCCCGCGGCTAATCTTGTCTTTACGCAGCTTTTGTTTTTCCGGAGAGGGGGGGGGGGGGGGGGGGGGGACTCAGGTATGAAAGCATGTCAGAGGTCAAGCTGTGTGATTCCGACGAGCACAACACAAGTTAATTAAAGTTTGTCCAAGGGAGGAGGGGGTGGGTGGGTGGGTGGGTGGGGGTGTGGGGGGGGGGGGGGGGGGGGGGATGAGTGAGGGTGGTGGCAAGAGTATCTCTTGAGGAGACCTGCAAGGGTCTCGTCCGACGCACCTAAGGACCTCGTCTGAGGGCGAGGAATGCCGTCGGTGCGAGACCCCGTCTGGGGGGTGGGGGGGGGGACGACGACGACGACGACGACGACGACAAGCTGCGACGGCACCGTTCAAATCCCCCACTTTGGCTCCGCGGATGAATTGAATTGAATATGTCGGGCCAAGACAGCCAAAACGCGGTGTGAACATGGAGGCGGGCGCAGGGCGCGGAACAAAAGGTCTTGGAACAAACACACGAAGGGACCAGAACGAAGGGGAACGAAGAAGCAGACAGCTGAGACTTGTGCAACAGGAAGAAGGAACCTCTTGAGGGATGTAAAAAGCCGGCAGTCAAGACACAAAGAGAGAGAGAGAGAGAGCGCGACAGACAGACAGACAGACAGACAGAGAGAGAGAGAGAGAGAGACAGAGAGACGAACAGAGAGGAGGTCAGAACGAGGAAGGAAGGAAGGAAGGAAGGAAGGGAAAAGGAGAGGATGAGCACGGAGCTGTCCTATACGCGTCTGCCATGGGTCTCCTCGGGCTACGTCTGTAATGCCTTGCGCAGACGCACATTCCAAGGTCACTGTATGGCTAGCGCGTCCAGCTGTTTTCGTATTCAGTTTCAGCCCCTCTTCTCACAGGTTTTTTGTGTGTCCGACCGTCCCACCGTTGACAGATTACCCACAGATACACAGGAGAAACCAAGTAAGTGGGGGGGAGAAGCTGCCAAGACTTTAATCCGGATGGCCGTCCATGGAGGCAAATCCCTTTGAACAAATACACAAACACACAAAGTATATTTGCTATAAACGAAACTATATTTGAACAATGCACTGTTTGCGCTATTCAAAACCTATGCAGAACACGCTACGCCATCTAGAAGAGCCCCCCCCCCCCCCCCCCCCCCAATGCCAGAAAAAACAAACACAAACATCCCCCAAAGAAATCCACCCTCTAGCATTAGCTCAGTGGGTTTCTAGCGTTAGCCCAGCAGTAGTTGGCTTATCATGGTGGGGGTTAATGGCGCTGAACAGAAACACACCAGCGGGAGGCCTGAATGGAAAGCCCACAGGAAGTCCTATTGGTCGCAAAGGAGCGCACGGTGCTTCCGAGTTAGTGCACTCAATCCTGTGGAACCTTCACGCCTGCTTGTTTACCTTTTGTTTTGAGCTTGCTTTGTCTCAGCTCACGACAAGTAGCATCCAGTGTACACATCCCAAACACGCACCCACACCCACACACACACACACACGCACACACAATCACAAAGTAACGCAGTTCATTCAAGCAAACACATATTCTTTGGTTTTGCCGGATTTCAAAGACAGGCGGGTGACAGGAAACGACAAATCACTCCCTCTGATTCCTCTGCTACGGCTACAGCACTACTAGCACTACTGCGCGCCAGGCCAGGGGCGGTTATTGACTTGTTCCACATGCCAGAACCAGACATACGACGCTACCCCCTGTGCCTTTTCAGCACCTCTCCCTGTCCCGCCGAGACACCACGCTCCACTCCTCTCAATCTTTCTCTCCTTTCCTGCTGCCCTGATCCTGCCCCCCCACCCCCGATGACCCCAACCCACTGTCTGGCCTGCCTGCTCTTCACAGGCATATGGTACGTGATGATGGGAGGCATATCTCTGCTGACACGCAGGCTGGGGTGACATCTACTGGTGCACGTGCACGCACACGTGCACGTGCAGACACACCTACGAGAAGCAGCCCGGACCCTTCGTGCCTTTCACAAATGTTACAGGTGTATTTGGTGTTGGACGACAATGGAGATAACGCACAACAATAACACGATTGCCTCGTAAAAACACAGTGCTAATCTCGCGCTGCCTCAACACGCACACACACACACACACACACACACACACACTCGGGGGTCGGGCTCATCCTCTGACCGGCTCGTGACCTGGCAGCCCAGCAGCTGTTGGTCGTTTGATGTCTCACTCTGTGGATCACATTTCACTTCCCTGCTTCTCAGCCAATGAGAGAGCAGGAATGGCCTTTCCTCCACTCTCTCAACAGTTTGACATGGCCCGGCATAACCATGAAAACTTCCCGACCAAGCCCCCACAAAATAACATGCTGAAATGTTTCAATAGCATGTTCATTTGTGCATGCTCAAGGTTGTTGTTTAGGTTGTACGTTGGCTGTGGGTTGAGCAATCAACTTTCCTAGCTTCACGAATCAAACGGTTTCGCAAATGCATGCAGCAGTGGGTCACACAGATGAACAAAGAGCATTTACACTGTCAATGCGGTACATGCTATACATGTCACAACCTCTGAACTAACCACGCTGGGTGTCGAGACTGTATGCGCGTGACAGAGAGCCAGAAAGAAAGACAACGCACGCGCGCACACACACACGTGAGAGCGTGTGGATGCTAGACGGGTTCCCACCGACAACGCCTCGTGAATTGATCAATCACACTTGAGCATACACGTCTCACGATCAAGAGACATCTTGATCATTTGACAGAGGAGAGGAACGAGGAGGATCTGCTGCTGCACAAACACACACACACACACACACACACACACACACACACACACACTCTCTCTCTCTCTCTCTCTCTGTCTTCCTTGTGTTGCCCTCCCTCCGTTGTTGTGTGCAGTGTGTGTGTGTGTAGCTGGGGCTCTGAGTGCCGTAGCCTCCAGTGTGTGTGGCCACTCAAGAGTGAGAAGAAGAAAGAACGCCCACGGCCAAAGGGCAGCACAAACACACAGACACACTCACACTCACACTCACGCACACACACACTCACGCACACACACAAAGAGAACACGCCAGAGTGAAGAGGGACTCGTAAGAATCTCTGCGAGGAATTTGAAGAATAAGGAGGTCTGGGCGCCATGCGTTGCTGCTCATCCGTGAGGGCTGCTGATAGAAACACACACATGCACACTTGACCCGCACACACACACACACACACACACACACACACACACACGGCATCACACAATAAGCCGTGTGATGCGGCCACAAAGGTGAGCCATGGGCATCTACCAACGCACATTCCTTCATTACGTAAACGCAACAACTTATTCTAACTATTTCATTTGAGTTTTTCCCCCCACCGAGTGGTGTGGTGGTGCATAGCCAATGCATTCCTCGCTAACTCCCTTCCCCTGGTGGAGATACTAGGTGGGTTAGGGGGTGAAGACAGATCAATCTTCAGAGGGCTAGGGAGTATAACGTTAATGAAGTGAAGGAGCTTTACAAGCCTGCGCATCACTGGATAGTTATGGGACTGGAGAATGGAATTTGTAGTGGTACTTGCATACTTAAGCAAGCAACCAACACACGTGCACAAGCGCACACACACACACACACACACACAGACACAGACACACGCACGGGCACGTGTACACTCACACACAGACACACACGTCCTTAAAGGTTCTGACATATGTGGAGATACAAACACATAAAACACAAAAGATTCAAGCCCCAATCCAATTCTGAGCCCTCATTTGCTTGGTTTTCAGAGTGTCTGTGACCTTTCTGTTCCACTTTAATGTGATTGCCTAAAAATGTGTACTTCAAACTGTCAGCATTTTATTTTTTTATAGTGTTTGAAAGTCGTTTTCTTTGCATTTACGCCGTTAATGAATGAGGCCCCTGTTCCCCAGGCCTGGCTTACCCCTCTCAACACCCCCATAAACATGACAAGGCTGTTGGATCAAAGGCTGGATATAGCTTCAATATACACATACACACACAATCGTCTCTGCTTCAGGGGCCTCATATTGACCTCAGAAGAGCGGCCCCGACCGGGCCTTTAAACAATCCTCCTCATCTTCTGATCAAAGACACTGGTTCAGCTCATCACCGGCCCCACCCCGCCCACCACCTCAGTGTGGCTTCACGTCACATGACCTCTGATGCAAAGACACTGGTTCAGAGAACAGCTCATCACCGGCACCACCAACTCAGTGTGGCTTCACGTCACACGACCTCTGATGCAAAGACTCGAAAAGGGTCTAGAAACGCCAACCCTTCCCCTCCCCTGCGATTTAGTTGGTTCATTAAAGGGCAACATTTGGGTCGGAGAAGGCATTGAATGACTCTTTCTCTTGGAGGCGGCCGTGTAAATGAATTGGAAACGGATGCGCGGAATCGGCATTATCCACTGGAGACACAGATGAAGTAGAAAGGTAAAGTAAAAAAAATAAAAAAACACTCATGCAGATTTCACACTTAGGGAGCAGGCGAGGCCTAATGGATAAGACATGCTACCTGCGAGTGCCATTCCCCCTGTGAAAGCCATTAGCTCACTGCACACTGGCTGCTCCCGCTCAAACCATTCCTGGCTCGGTGTGTGAACGTGCACAAGTGTGTGTACGTGTTTGTGGAAAGGGAGTGCTTTGAAAATCCCTTGCTTGTCCGAATGAGCCAACTCAGTTGTGTGTGTGTGTGTGTGTGTGTGTGTGTGTGTGTGTGTGTGTGTGTGTGTGTGTGTGTGTGTGTGTGTGTGTGTGTGTGTTGTTAAGACCGTCTCTAAAGGGACCAGAAAGATGTTGGCCAGTGCGTTTACAGACACATCCTTCCAGATGAATGTTTTACTTCAATAATCATGCTACATACTATCAATTGAAAAATCTCCGGAACATTAAAATCTATTTACTTTGATAATCAACATAAGCCTTGCATTATTCAATAATGACAAATCTTGGTTTTTATTTTATTGATGCAGTTATTTTGCAACAATTATTGATGAAGATATCAATATCATCTTCAATAGATGGCACACATACCATACAGTCAAAGTAAAAAGTTTCCTTCTTCAAACAGTAGGAGGGTTGATTGATACAAGGTGAGGATGGTAGCTGACGGAGGCAGCAGCTTTCGCAGAGTAGTGGCATTTCTGCACCCGTGAGGGCTTCAGGGAGTGAATAAAGTGAATTTGTCATGGATGTGTGTCTTCCACACACGGCGTGCACTTGCACGTCGCGCACACACACACACACACAAACACATACATGGAAACTGACACAGACACAGCTACAAACACACATACACACGCCCACACACAAACAACACATAACTCATAAGATGTGGACAGGTCCAGTCACACATCCTGGCCTCTAATTCACCCCCACCCTCCCCCCCCCCCCACCCCCAGCCCTGATCCACTTTTTTTCGGACAATGTGCCGGCCGGGTGAAGTGAAAGAAGGGGGTGGTGAGGTGGCAGGAGGAGGGGGGTGAGAGAGAGTTGTTATGGAGCTAAGTGCCTAGGTGTTAGCTCTCTGTCTCGGGACATGCACTAGCACTCCTTCAGGCCTCTCCAGAGTGCCTGCTGACACGTAATGCTACCACTCTGTGGAATGAAAAGGTTGCCTGGCCATCTCTAGCAGCATGTGGGAGAAGTGGAGCATGTGCGCACAGAATGAAAAACCAGAAAGTAAATGACTGGTTTGCTTGTATCATCAACATGCCTTTTGTTTTGTACTCGCTTGATATCCCTTTTTATCTTACACACCCTTGGACAAATCAGATCAATCAAATTGCTGAACCATGAACCATAATGAGCAAAACTTTATAGAGACTGATGCTGCAAAAAATAAAAGCACATACACATGCACCAATTCAAGAAACATTTTACAGGCAGATCCTGTCAAATAAAATAAAAAAAGGCAGAATTGAACTTATTTGCAGCAGTATCCATTCTACTTCCTGATCATTCCTGTACTTTCTTTCCATGAGCACGGACTCTCTCCTCCCCTCTCACACTCAAACACACACACACACACACACACACACACACACACACACACACACACACACACACACACACACACACCCTACAGCTAATGCTGTGGCTAGGTCCATTAGCTTGCTACGGTTAATGCTGCAGATTAATGGGGGATCAGAGTAAGCCAGGAAACAGCCACACACACACACACATACACACACACACGCCTGTGCACATGCTTCAAACCACACTCTCAAGAGCGCACAGGGGCACACACTCACACACACACACACACCTTTTCCTACTAACAACCATCAAGCTAATCACCAATCCCTCGTGATACTCGACCCTGGGTTAGCTTGGCCCGCTCTCTCTCTCTTCACACACACACGCACTGCGCTATGGAGCTAATAGCCGACTGGAGGTCAGGGCAGACCCATGATGTGGTGAATGAGGAGAGTTGTTGTAGCAACTCCAACGGGTGAGGTGATCTAGGAGTCTCCCACTGGGAGGGTGGGGTCGCAGTACTCCCGCCATGTTTTCTTCTGTTTTTAGGTTTTTCACAGACATGTTGGCGGGTGTAAAGATGGCATACACAAAAGAGCGAATGACACAGGGAATGAGAGAGAGAGAGAGAGAGAGAGAGAGAGAGAGAGAGAGAGAGAGAGAGAGAGAGAGAGAGAGAGAGAGAGAATGTTCTCCAAATACTGTGCTCATATACTACAAGGTGTGTGTGCAGTTGTTATATATATATGTTATGCACACAGGCGTGGACGCATGCACACATACACACTCCCACGTATGCAATATCTTACCAACATCACATATATGGGTAATACCCCACAATATATCCCCAAATCACAAGCGTCATTTTTAAGTAAGCGACTAAATACGCAACCGAACCAAAACATTCTAACATGGAATCCTGTTCATTCATTCTGCTGCATCTGAATAGAACTAAAGACCCTGGTGTGATAACGTCCTCACTGAGTGTGTGATGTGACTCTGGGTGACCTTTAGTCCGCATGTGTGTCCCATGTACGCACAGCAAGTTCCAGTGGGTAAACCAGTTGCACAGTGAACAGTGATTTAGCCGTCCTTATCTGATGGAGGGTCTGAGTGGCCTGGCTCCAGCTGTCCCCCTGCTGCCATTAGGGGCCCTTGCTTGATGCACACTTTTTTTCTCTCTTCTTTTTTTTTGCTGTCAACCACTGCACTTCAGTTCAAAGACAACACTGCATGGAAGATCAAAGTATGGCTAATCTGGTATCTGCGCGCACACACAGGCACACACACAGACACATGTACGCACGCACGCCCACGCTGAACTAATGCAACATCCACATGATAACGGATGTCTGCACATACACAACCTTCTCGTACTTACACACACACACACATACACACACACTCTCTGACCACAGATACCCTGGTGTTGATCAAAGGCAGGAATGTGAGAGAGAGAGAGAGAGAGAGAGAGAGAGAGAGAGAGAGAGAGAGAGAGAGAGAGAGAGAGAGAGAGAGAGAGAGAGAGAGAGAGAGAGAGAGAGAGAGAGAGAGAGAGAGAGAATGTGGCTGAGCCGAAACTTTCACAGCTCCCACACCTCAAAAGACAGGCGGCTTTGTGTTGCTGCCCACTGCTAACGCCACTCAACACTAACGCACCCAAACCCCCAACTTTACACACACTCACCTCACATACAGTCAAACACACACACACACACACACACACACGCGCACATATTGTCAATATGATGGGAATGGCTGATTCCATGTATACAAGACAAAGTGATGTATATTCCAAGCTTAGAGTATTGACACACTGACACACACACACACACACACACACACACACACACACACACACACACACACACACACACACACACACCCAAAGACGATTTTCTATTTACATTTGGGGTGTTGATGCATGAGCGAGGCTGAGGATAGGATATACTCTCACTCACACATCAACACATATGAGCAGACCACACAAGCGGGCCTCCTGTAAAACATGGCCCGTGGGAGCCAGACCCCCCCCCACCCCCCCCACCCCCCTTCTCTCTCTCTGTTTCACACTCTCTCTCTCACTCTCCCTCTGGTTCCAGTTCCAGTGTGTACAACAGATTGCTGTTTCATTCCTAACGTGAAGGCTTCAATCTGGTTAGAGGAGGCTACAGGACCAATTGGAGCTGATATGTCCGGCGGCCCCGCAGTGAGATGAGCTCTTGTCTCTCCCCGGGCGGGACGTCCCGCATGTGACAGAGCGAGAGAGGAGCCAGAGTTAAAGAACCACTTAGGCCTATAAGCGCTAACTGGCTAAGTTTACCATGTTTCGCAATTGCTTATTCTATTACTGAGCGCATGTATGTGTCAGTTTGTTTGTGTGTAGCTCACTTGAGTTTGTGTTGTTTTTATGCATTTTTTCACATTAGTGTTAAGAACGCATATGTGTTTTGTGTGTGTGTGTGTGTGTGTGTGTGTGTGTGTGTGTGTGTGTGTGTGTGTGTGTGTGTGTGACAGTTGATGATAGTAATGCTGATAAGAGCCTTGGATGATATAACCCCCCAATTCAGCAGCCAACTTCCATCCCCCTACATGTACAAGGGACAGTGGAACTGTGGCCCGCAAAACTCCCACTGTATCCCCTTCTTCCCACCACACACACATGCCCACACACACACACACACACACACACACACACAATTGTGGCTTCCATCCACACAATAGCGCTATTGTTTGCCCAGAGAGGATGACGTATGTGTGTGGGTGCGTGCATGTGTGTATATTTATTAGACATGGGGTCACGGTGTATGGGTAAGGAGGTGAGTGACATGTGACTTTGTGTGTGATTGTGATGGAGACAGGGTGGGGGGGCGGGTGCTCAGATGAGCTGATTGGACAAATGAATCTGACGGACACACACGTGCGCTACGCACGCACGCACACCCATACACGCACACACACACACACACACACACAAACAAGGCTTTAAGGGGCAGGAGTGAGGTAAGGAGGTGGTGTCAGGGAGGTGGGGGGGGGAAGGGGGCATGAGGCGTCAAGCTGGAGCCAAACCCGTTGGCCTAACACTGTGTGTGTGTGTGTGTGTAAAGGCTGATCCATTGTGTGTCAAAAAGCTGTCCCTTTCAGCGACCGTTTGTGTGTGCGTGTGTTTGTGTGTGTTGGGGGGTGGGGGTAAATCCTCCTAATGAGCAATGTCCCTGGCCTGGCCCTACACACACACACACACACACACACACACACACACACACACACACACACACACACACACACACAGAGCGGTCATCACAGTGAGCTCTTTCACACTCTGGCCCCCTCGGCTAGCAGGATGGTGGGGGGTGGAGCTGCTGGGTGTGTGTGTGTGTGTGTGGGGGGGGAGGGGTCATAGCGTAGGGGTAAAGGAGGCAGACAGGAAGGAAGGAACTTGAACTGTAAAAGAAGAAGAATAACAACAACAACAACAACGACAGGGTTGTGGGACCTAATCATTACTGTCATTACTATTAGTTTCCCCCTCGGCTGTCCTCTATGACAGCAGACGTCTCTTTATCATTTACTGAATATTTCCAGTTCACCCCGGGACGAGAAGAAAAAGCGAAGAAAACACATGCTAAGCGGTTGCAGGCAGTGTGTGTGTGTGTGTGTGTGTGTGTGTCTGAGTGAGGGGACGAGGGGGTGTGGGGTAGCAAGTTTCCCATTGCTTACTAACATTGGTGGGTGTGTGTGTGTGTGTGTGTGTGTGTGTAAGTGGGGGGAGACCATTTCCTCTCTCGGGGGTCAGACAGGGGTGGAGGCGATGGGACACAGGAAGAGATGGGAGGACTGTGAGTGAGAGAATCAGCTGATCAACACGCTGCCACACATGTTATACACACCTTTCTTCTACTGAATCGGATGTCTGTCTGTCTGTCTCTCTCTCTCTCGTCAATATCTGCACAGTCAAAGTATCTTGTTCCAGGGGTCCTCCGTGGTGAGATGGCAGGGAACGACAATACGGCAGAGCGGAACAGATGTTGAGAAGGAAAGCATAAGAGAGAAGGAAATACAAGGGAAGGAGTGTGTGTGTGTGTGTGTGTGTGTGTGTGTGTGTGTGTGTGTGTGTGTGTGTGTGTGCAGAGGAAGGAGGGAAGTCAAAAACAATAAATGGAGGGCATGTCATATCATACACACACACACACACACACACACACACAAACACTTGTGTGCTCACAAAAACATGTACATGAACGTCTATTATATGTATGCGTATGTTTAATTGTACTATATTATGTGTAAGCGCATGTGTGTGCACATGTGTGTTCTTGCACAGCATTGTAGGTGTGTGTGTGTGTGTGTGTGTGTGTGTGTGTTTATGTTTCGGCAGTGTATGTGTAGGGCTGAGTTTCGGGTCTGAGAACATTAAGGCTTTGTTAAAACACTTTTAACGCTGTCAGCTGAAAATGTAACGAGGACAAGAAGAGAGAGAGAGAGAGAGAGAGAGAGAGAGAGAGAGAGAGAGAGAGAGAGAGAGAGAGAGAGAGAGAGAGAGAGGAGGGAGATTAAGAGGAGAGAGAGAGAGGAGAGCAATAGAAGAGAGCGACAAAGCAAAGAGGAGATGGGGGGAGAAAGATGGAGAGATGAGAAGAGAGAGTGTGAGTGAGTGAGCGAGAGAGAGAGATAGTTTGCATGTCTGCTAAGATGTTATCTGTGCTCCCAGCAGCTAGCTGGCGCCTGTCAATACTATGAGCATAGAGGTGTGAGACAAGTCAACAACCTAATTCCAACATCAAACTTTTATAGCTAGGCAGGAGTCCGAGAGAGAGAGAGTGAGTGTAGTAGCTTGCCGTTTATGCTTTTTCTCCTATCGCCTGCCTTTAAAAAAAAAATGAAGCTTTTAAACCCCTTTCAAAGACGAACCCCTTTTATGAACATGCTTTCACATGCTGTGTACACACACACACACACACACACACACACACACACACACACACACACACACACACACACACACACACTCTATCTCTCTCACTCACACACACACAACACCCACAATCACACTTTTAAAGTTCTGACCTGGGGCTGAATTACATTTGGTAATAGTGACCCTTTCAGCATGCATCTCTCTCTCTCTCTCTCTCTCTCTCTCTCTCTCTCTCTCTCTCTCTCTCTTTCTCTCACACACACAGACACTCTCTCCTCCAGATAGAGAGTACGAGAGAGCCAGAGTGGCCGAAGGGTTTTATTTATTTAAAATGGCCTCGGAGCAACACAGGCTTCTTAAGGTACTGCTTTATAATGGCTATAAGACAGATTGGGGATTGGTTGATTTCAGAAGTGGGGTTGGGGGCGGTGTGTGTGTGTGTGTGTGTGTGTGTGTGTGTGATGGTGGCTGGGGTTAAAGTGGGGAATGGTGTTTGTACAGTCCAGGCATGTGTCAGTGTATGTAAAATGAATGATGTGGTCGTCGGATGGTGCTAGAGGTGGTGATAGTGGTGTGTCTGTGTTAAAACACAGAGTGGCACATATCGACAGGACACAACATTTGCATAAATTAACTAATATAAATGTCCGGAATGAAACTATTTGTATTTGTATTTATGCTCTGCTATTGAGTCGTGGCCTGGGACAAACAAAATGGACACAGTATGTAAAGGCAGGCAGGGAGAAATTCAGGAAGACTTACGTTGTGTCAGTCAGAAATATGATGGAGCATTTCCCAGTCATTGCTTACAGCGGGCCACGGTGGCCTGTATATTGGTGCAAGGCTAACGATGGGGGATTGGCTATAGAAGGACCTGTGGGGTGTAAGTCCTGTTGTTGCATTAGGTGGCTGGTATGTGTGTGTGTGTGTGTGTGTGTGGGTGGACTCTGACAAGGCCAACTGGCAGTGCTCTGGCCGTGTGTGTCGGGTTGAGTCCTTGGGAGTGAGACGGACCAAGATGGAAATGCCCTTAAAGGAGAGCTGTAACGGAGACAGTGAAGATAACGTTTCTGGATAAACGTGGGGGGCAATCTTGTCAGTAGTGAGGCCAATATATTGCTCAAATGATTCGATAAAAAAGGAGGCATTTGTGCTATGCTTACGTGGCACGGTGCTTGATCTAATTTGTCCCAAACAATGTGCTTGTGATTGTGAAAACATCCAAATCCCATAGAAACATTCAAACATCAAGACGGAGGCTCTATCAACAAGGCCCGTACAATACCCCATGATTCCATTGGACTGTTTGTGGGCCGAATTTAACACAAACAATTACAACGTCTATGATTATTACGATTTAGCCTCTTCCTTCCCACAAATCAAATCAAGTGCATCAACGTTATAGCATTGGCAATGCCAAATTTGAACTGGGTATGGCAATGGGTGTAGCCTTTCTCACTGTTGGGGCGAGTGTAACACAGACCAACGAGGCACTGCGTGGCGACCCCAATCTGTGGGACCACTACGGCAGGGGGTTCTCGTGCTGTCCTTGTGGGTCACCCGGGGCTGCTGTCCGGGGACGAGGCAGGCGCTTGCATGAATAAGTAAAGGCCGTTAAGGGAGCGGAGTCCGTTGGCTGACGTTTCCACACCGCTGAGTTTTAACACATTAAGAGGAGCCCCCACCCGCCAGTAATGAGGGCAAAACAGAGGGAAAGGGAGGAGGAGGAGGAGGAGGAGGAGGAGGAGGAGGAGGCGGCGGTGGTGGTGGTGAGCGTCGACCTACCACAGCAAATCCCACCGTGTCACTCACTTCACCCTGTCCATGTTTTTCCAGAGCTGTGGCGCTGTAGACAGACAGCACTCAATTATAAATGAAAACTCACCAACTTGATATTAACAACAAACCAAAAAAAAAAAGAAGTGTTGTCGATTCAACAACAAAGACCCATTCTGTCGTATTTTTAGCGAGGAACCGCAGCGCCGTACGCCCCTCGGACTAGATCTACGCAGATGGCATGCAACATGGAGCAGTGAGCCTTTAATTAAAACGGAGCATTTTGAGGGCTGTTCCAATTCACCGACTACACTCAGAAGACTCCTCCTGCCTCCCCTGGACCCAATGAGTCTCCGCTGCCGCCAAGGTCATGTCTGTGTGTGTGTGTGTTTTCTTAACCAAACGAAGTGGACTTCAGAGAAGGAATGCATATGTGTGTGTGTGTGTGTTTGTTAGCTCATGCAGGGAGTAGTATACACATATTATTATTGTTATTTTTTTTTTACATGTATTCCCCCCCCCCTCCACAGCCACCACCTCACCCCTCCCTGTCCCGCTGTGCTGGGGTTTATATTCACAAGAAGTGCAAGGGGAGCCTCACGGGCGGCTGGGCTGATGCAAAGCGACATGGCGTCTCCGGCGAACTTAGCATGTCAGGAGGGGTCAGCACTGGGCAAGCAGACAGTCGATGAAATATTCAATACAGCACTCCCAGTTCATGGATCTAAACCTCAGGACAGAAAGACCACCCTTCCAAAATAATCCCCCCCCCCCCCCCCGAAAATTGCGATTTAGTTCAAATAAAATAAAAACAATTCACACACATCCGTACACTTTCACACGCACAGCTACACACACAATGAGGCTGTGGCTGAGTTCAACTTCAGGGTGTGGTCACCTCTGGTCAGTGAAGATCTCACTGACTCTCATGGCAGAGTGAGAGCAGAGGTGTCTTCTTGGTGGGGGTGTTTATGGATTTCCAAGCCCCCCCCCCCCCTCGCCCCCACTACCTTAACTCCCCTCCCAAATACCATGGAAGGGGGGCAGGCCGTGTTTCGGAGTGGGAGTTCAAAAGTGCACAGTGACCTTTTCCAGCGCTACTACAATTGGACAATGGCACACTTTTTTTCTTCTTCTCACTTCCCAGTCCTTCTGCCAAACTAGAAAAAACAACCGGATAATTCCCATGCCGAAGCTCTCCTTAATATTCTTTTCACGTTATTCTCTTGTGCTCCGATATCCTCACTGTAGGCCCGTGGCGGGAGGCGTGGGCTGTGGTGCGATGAAGGAAGAAAAGCACAAGGCGAAGTTTGACAGCACAGGGAGGTCTAGCCTGACGAGGAGCCTGGGCTGGTATCGCTATGGCGCGACAGGGCGCTAATCTCAATTAGCATCACTCGGGCATGTCTCTTGGAGCGTCACGTCGACTCCTAGCCTCTTTACTCTAGACAGATGCCCTCTATGGACTGGGTTGGACACACATGCACACGCACGCACACACACACACACACACACACACGCACTCAAACACTTACACTCTCACGCACCAGACACAGCAGCTGCTATTGGCCTGCTTCGCTGATTAACCCGGACACAAAGATGTCGCCACTGTTCCTTCCTCCTCTTCCTACTACTACCACTCATTCTCCTCCTCCTCCTCGGCCCGCTTCCATCTACTTACATTTTTAACAAGCGTCTCCTCTGTCTCCATCTCTTTTATTGTGTCGTCTGAGAGCGTCGTATTTTATTACTTACACTGCATAGATTGGTTGAGTACACTGGATCAGTGTTACCCACTCGCTCTTCCTTTCTCCGTGCTGAATAATTAATGGGAATGGATGGTTAAGGACAAAGGGAGTGAAGACTCCATTAAGGAGTGATGTTGAGAGGTGCTGACTTCATCATTTGAGGTCTTTTAGCGCCTTGGTGTTGCGGTCCGATTCGGGGCCCCGAGACAGAAGGGCCACCTTGTAGCAATTGGCCCTGTGACAACCCACAGGTGTGGGGGAAATTCATTAAATTCAGATAGGGGGGAAATATTTGAAGCGACATTGTTTTGGTGCAAACCTTCATGCCCTCGCATTGTCTGACAGCTGACATGTTCGGTTTGTGTACTACAGGAATTGCATTTTGCATGGATGCTTTTTGTGCTTAAAAAAAGTCATGTTTTTGGAGCAGAAAATACAGGCCTTTTATAGAGGACAATTGGGAGCTAACCTAAGTGATAAAAATAGCTGTCTCTGGCTGTAATGGCTTTTGCATTTTGTGTATGTGTGTGGGTTTTGGATACCTATTAATAAAAGCCTGTCTTTCTCTCTTCATCTTTCTCTATCATGTACGGTTGCATATGGAGTTAAGCTAATTTGATGAAAAACACAAAACAACCTACAGTGGGAAAAGAGGGAAGCATGAGCATTTAGGGTTTAGAAACGTTCAAGACTGAGGTACCGTTAGCTCAAATCTTACCTCTGGATGACAAAACAGATCAGAATAATAGTTTTGGGGATGTTTCCCTCATGGACAGTGAAGTCAGAACGAAAAGAGAGGATTAATTGATAATACAAATCAATTATTCAGATCATTGGAATCCATTCCAGGTCCACTGTGGGTTATCCATGAATGATAAAGAGTTTGATATAAACATAAATAGTGAGTGAGAGGTCAACATTTTGGTGTTGGAAGAGCTTGTGACTGTTGGGGAGCCAGTTAAACAGAGTTGGCCCTTCTTCCTAAAACAATGGGCGGTATTTTCCTTTTTGGTCTTGCCAGGAGTTAGTAGTCACAAAGGGCCACTTCTCCGGCTCCATGAGAAAGGCATGTCAGCGGAGCTCTTTGATAAAGGACAACCCCCCCCCCCCCCCCCCCCCACCCCGTTCATTACCATACAGAAAAAGACGACTTAATGAACGTTGCTTGACGTTTGGCATAGCTAGCCACCTCCTACATCCTTTTTCGCTCGGGCCCTCGGATCACGGACATAGGAGCGTCTGTGGTAGGAGCATGTTCTTTTAATCAACTCTTCAAGCGAACCCGTGGGACTGGCAAGGGGGCTGGTTAGGACTCTGTTTCCCTGTGTTGGTTTACTTTTGTATTCAGTAGTTAAGGTTGCAGTCCAGAGGGCTAAGGGGCTCTGGTGGAGTATCGGGAGAACGGCAGAGCACAGGCGTCCACATTTGTTTTCACTTATGTTACATGATCTTTAAGAGGTCTAATTTGAACAAATCCCCCACCCAGACCACACACTATACTTATCCAAGAGCACTCCTAGCATATGTGTGCCTGGGTGCTAATGTAGTGATTCAAGTCAAAAGCAGGGATGGGGAGACCAGAGGGACAGACAGATAGAGAGAGACAGAGAGACAGAGAGAGAGAGGGAGAGAGAGAGAGAGAGAGAGAGAGAGAGAGAGCGAGAGAGAGAGAGACAGAGAGAGAGAGAGAGAGAGAGAGAGAGAGAGAGACAGAGAGAGACAGAGAGAGAGAGAGAGAGAGACAGAGACAGAGACAGAGACAGAGACAGAGACAGAGACAGAGAGACAGAGAGACAAGAGAGACAAGAGAGACAGAGAATGAAACAGCCATTACTGGCCTGACTCACCATCTTATTATGAAACTCTAAATATTACAGTAATTTGCATTGTTTTGTCATGAATCAGACTACTTTAAAACCCATATGTGATTTAAAAACTAGTCTGTATGAATACCAGAGCGATTTCTTTTTCGATTTTGTTTTCTCAATCACGTGTCCAGCGTGGGAGAGAGGTAGCTGGGAACAGGAGTGAAATAAAGTGTGATAAAAGCTGTCGGGAACGATGCCAGGGCCTGGGGATGAGCAGGTAGCCTGCGGCTCTTCTACCCCGTGATGGCTGCACTCCTCCCCTCTCCCTCCCCCCCCCCTCCCCCCCTCCCCCTTCTGCCACCATTTCCTGCGTGTTTGTTCACCTCCTCTCCCTCTCTCTCTCTGTCTCTCTGGCCTGCTCTGTGGATGTGCCTCGGGCTCATGGCACTTTCCCTGAGAACATCCAGAGCCTGCTACCCCCTCCTGGGACCACCACCACTGCTGCATCATCACAAGAGGCCAAGGGAGGAAGGACAGAGGGGAAGGAGATGAGGGAAGGAGACGGCAGAACCATTCGAGGGAGGACAGTTCTCTAGTAGTGCAACGTTCATGTCTGCTCCCTTTCTGAACATATCTGACTGTGATGTGATGTTTTTTTTTTCTTACCTTATTTGAACTTTTATGTATCTTCCAATGCCTGGTTTTCACCGTTTAATTAACGTTTTTCAGAACGTAGTATTCTTTTCCCAATGTTTGATTAGTTTGTCCATGATTGTGGAGTTTTTATTGCTGTGTATTCTGTAGGTTTTCAATCTGTTTAAAAATGTACTACATAAATAAATATAATAATAATAATAATTATTATTATTATTATTCTTTGTTTAGGGGAGGCGGTTGCCCCTCTTTTGCCACACATGAAAATCAGAAAACTGTTGGAGGCGATGCGCCTCCAATGGATACATACTCGTCTTATTGATACACACACACACAAGTGCATGCATATACACACACCCACACAGCATTCCCCGGCAAAGTAAACATTTCATGTTTTGCTAAGTATGCATACACGCAGAATTCACGCTGCCAGTTTGTCCGTGTGGCGTGTTTATACCATCCTTCCTGTTACTGAACCCACTCCCATCGACTTTCTATTCTGACACCCCCTCCCTCGCGAGAACCTGCAGGCTACTCATAAGGTCCCGAGACGCTGGCTAAGTCGTCTCGCGTCGGGCTGGGATGGGGGTCTGCTCTGGTTTATTATATGTCTAGGCTCCAGAGGAGTTCCCCCAAAGTAACAGGAAGGAATCCTGGAAGGATGGCCAGGAGCAACAAAAAAAAAAAACAGAGTAGCATGTGTGTGTGCGTATGTGTGCGTGTGTGTGTGTTTGTGTGTGTGTGTGTGTGTGTGTGTGTGTGTGCGATGCGAGTGAGACGGGGAGGGGTTAATGTCTGGCAGATGACAGATCTTCTGGATTCCTTCCTTGTGCCCACAAGGCACAAATAAGGCCCAGTGATGATGAGACGGTCCCAACTTCTGAACACTTACACTCTTTATCCCCGTCTTGTTGTGGAGGCCGGGGATTATGACTGCTGATTACTACACCAGACTCAAAGAGCAGCGGAGCCCCTCTAGCCCCTCACCATGATGTGATATGATATTCTGCAGCATCGGACACGTCGCGCCACCGAGCCTCTGAGGCAAGGGAAGGGGACACGGAGGGGGTTCTGCACAACAGTCTTGTCTGTCCTACAGC
>JACYXH010000182.1:927500-947500 GCA_026745465.1 Lota lota
AATCGATCAACCGACCAGAACTTGACTGACCACAACCCTAGTGGCCACCTCAATTTTACACACTTGACTTTTCACAGCCATTTGATTTTGTATGCTTTGAAAACGAGCCATCTGAATTTATTCGTTTTGAAATCCCCTCCATTATGATTTCCATTATATTTCTTTCAATGTTCACTTATTCAAAAAAAAAAATATTCAAGTGGCAGATATTCAAAATACGATATTCATTACTCAAAGTATAATAATAAAATGTTATGAATTCAAAGGTTTTTACATTTCATTAATAAAAAAATCGGTGGCTTTTTTAATTCAAAACATTACGGCAGTGATTTGCTTCCATAAATACATCACATATCCGAAAATTATTGAAACATTTATTTTAAACAATACATGAATGATAAATCCTAATCAAGTGTATATTTGCTTTTTGCAGTGAAAGTCCAGATGTACAACATGGCTAAAGACCTAGCGGTAGTGGTACCCTGTCACTGTTACTTTGAGCAGAGGTGTATAAAGAAGTGTGTGTGTGTGTGTGTGTGTGTGTGTGTGTGTGTGTGTATGTGTGATCGTGTATGTGTGAGTGTGTGTGTGTGTCTGTGTGTGTGAGTAGTCCAGTTGAGAATGTGTGTGCATCTATAATTGGGGAGAGGGGGGGGAGGGGGGGGGGGGAAGGGGGGATACATCTGGACTTTAGGATTTGCTGCCTGAAAATAATATGAAGTGAAGTCCAAATTGCTCGCTTAAATACATTATGGGATGTCAGGATTTGCCTCTGTATTGTATTTATGGTATGGTGTTTTTAAACGTTTTAAAAATACATACATGCACATGTGACATAGCACTAGCTGACCCCTCTATTTAAAGCTTCATTGGTAGCAGACATGCTTGTTCACCAGCAGAGTCTGACCCATGCACTCTAACCCCATTCATTATTTCACAATTACATCCTACAAATCATCCCCCCCCCCCCCCCTCGCGTCTGTGTGTGTGCATTTGTGGAAGAATGTTTGTGTTTACGTGGTGTGTGTGGTAAATGTTAAGGACATCCATGCACACCTGATGGTCCACGTTTGCATCACTTATTTACTCATGCGCAACAGGGCAGGGGGGTACATGTTTTCAATTTCCTAGGGTACACGGCCCGGCTGGTGGGAGGGGGCGTTTGGCGGCGGAGGTGTACCGCTGGTCAGGGAGGCAGACACTGGAACACTCAAACGCCTGTGACCCCAAAGGATGTGGGTGTTGACCTTAGGGAGGAAGACTGCTGCGTGCCCAAAGGGCTGATATGGGGGGGGGGGGGGGGGGGGGGCTCGCATGTAGAGTTTAGACCATCAACTCCACACCATAAACGCTGTAAAGTTGCTGTTTACGTGTACAACGTACTGTGTCTATATTAAGGTTTTCTTTGGGTGCTTTTTGCAGCATGTTCAAAACGCTGACCGTCCACAATAAAGTCCCGCTTTGGCCGTCGTAGTTGCCTTCTCACGCGCGCCACTTCAGTCGTCTTGTCTGCATCAAGTCACAATTACGTACATGTCACACATACAGGCTTTGCGCGTCCGCAATGTGAGGCAGGTGTTTTCACATATATTTACTTTAGACACCATTTTCTAAAGAAGAGTTTACGATTGTTGGAAAAGGCCAGCTTAGTGTGGACAGAAGGCTTAAACAAAGAGAGAAAAAGTGTTTTTACATTTAGCCAACATCGTGTGGACATTGCTCTACTGGGGCAACTGTTTACATGAGACAAACACACCGTTCAAGTCTCTTCTGGACGGACACTAACATGAAAGTTGCACGATTCCATGCTGTGAATAACACACAGACACACACACACACTCACACACTATTGATCGCCTCAGTGAGGGCCCTACTTGTGAGGTTGACAAGGGGAATTTTTTTTTTATATATATAATGTATATTTAAGGTATATACTGTATATATATATATATATATATATATATATATATATATATATATATAAAGGCGAAAATACATACAAATAAAAATAGTTGTTATTGTGAGTTTTATAATATACGTGCATAATCGACAAGGCATGAATTTTCTTAAGTACAATTTAACTTTTGTATTACTTTATCTTTGCCCAGTCAAAATTAAATTCAGCATTCGCATGCAGGCTTACTGTTGAGGCAGAGCTGCCTCGAGTTATGTTTCAACGGCACTCCCATCTGACACACACACGCACCCACACACACCCACCCACACACACACACCCACACACACCCACACCCACACACACACACACACACACACAGTCCCAGGGGGAATGGAATCCTGTCACTTCTGAATGACCTAAAACAAAAGGAGCATTGAAAATAAGAAGCCTAAGCTACAGTAGAAAACAGTTAATGAAATATTTTCTTTTTTTTATTCAAGGAGACTTCTCAAGTACTGCACTATTCAGATGTCCAGATCCTTTTAACAGAACAAAACCAGTTCTACTGGGATTTCATGTGCTTTGATGGGGCATTTTTACCTCAATATGTGAAAACTGACATCCAGTTTGGAGGCTGAAAGCTATAATCAATGTCGCCACTGCTTGTCTTGACAATAAAATAAGAGCTGTACTATTTTCCTTGAAATTCAATATGGTTTCTGCTCTTTTCCCCTTCCAGGGAAAAGCTTCTAGGGTTTTTACATTGAGAACAGTGCCGGGGTATTATTGTAGTGTTTGACGTAGCTTCATAAAAAATTGAAAATGGCTGTAGAACCCTCCTCTGTTACAGGAGGCTGGGAGCTTGGCTGGGCTCAGTGCACTTCATACCTTTCCAGCACTGTTTCCTTTTGAATCAAGACATGGGATATTAGTGCAAGTCCTGTCTCAATATATAACAATTATGGAGCTGAGCACAACCAAGTACAAGTGCAAGACACTGACAGTATGAAAAGATGAAAGAGTCCACCTGATTGGATGCTGAATGATATGGTTGACCAGTGGGCTTTCATATTCCAAAACGCACGCACGCGCACGCACGCACGCACGCACGCACACACACACACACACACACACACACACACACACACACACACACACACACACACACACACACACACACACACACACACACACACACACACACACACACACACACACACACACAAAAAGTGACTGATAGAATTTCTCCAACGTTCCTGGCACCGTTTCACATGAGATCTGCATTATAGTCCCAGATTTGTAAGGTTCCCATTGCAACTCTGGGCTCTACTTTCCCAACTTTGAAAGGGCCACTTACTGAGCCGAATCAGCGAGATGCTCCACGATGCCATTTCAACATTTTAAGGGCCGAAAAAAGGGGGTGAGTGAGCCGTAACACAATACCCTCAGCAGGCCTCCCCTGGCTCAAATAGGAGCCCGGGTCTGTAGCACACCATGTGTTCCACGCACGTTTCGTTGTTACACGGTCATCCATCCTTATTTGGAGACCTGCGCTGTGAAGGCATTTCATTTCACGGGACACCCTCTTCATTTAATACATTGACTGGGGACACCATTGGCCCCGCTTGCACAACCCATTCTGAGTGCTCTACTACATTTTCCAGTGGCTCATTTTCAGAATATTCTATGTTTCAGGACCCCCTCACCACCCCCTCCTTTATCTACTCATTATATTTAAAACACTTAGTTCAGACACGATATATGGGTCATCCACAATATCAAAAGACAGAGGGAGGGAGGAAGGAGGGCGGTGGGGGGGGGGGGGGGGGGAGCCATGTTCACATTCAAAATAAACCGAGGGAGGAGATGGGACAGGAGGAATAGGGAGTGTGTTTTCTTACATGCGTGCGTATGTGTGTGCGTATGCGTGTGCATGCGTGTGTGTGCGTGTGGAGGAAGGGTGCTCTAGCAAATATCAATAAACACTCCTCTTCCGTCTCGGAAGCTTCCTGCTTTATTTGATTAGGACCGAGGAGGGCAGCGGGGGAGGGACGGGGGGGACGGGGGGACGGGGGGGGGGGGGGGGGATAGAGCAGTCATGCTCTTTTACTTTTCTTCCTCTTGCTCCCTTCCTCCGCAATTTTCGGGCCTGGCCTTAATGGGAATGGGAAGTTTGGGAAGTGGGGAGGGTGGCTGGGTGGAGTGGGGTGGGGCTACCCTCGGCGTAACCTCCCCCATCTGGAGCAGAAAGAAGAGGGTGTGTGTGTGTGTGTGTGTGTGTGTGTGTGTTGGGGGGGGGGGGGGGGGGTTTGGGGGCTGGAGGGGGGAGGGCTGTGTTGCCAGCCTCCAGGCTACTCCCAACCCTTCCCAGCTGTTGGCGGTTTAGGGGCAGGAGCGTCTTTTCTTTTTTTTTTTCTCTCTCTCTTTTTTCTCTCTCTCCCTTCTCCTCCCCGTCTTTTTTTTTTTTTTTTTTTTCATAAACGATTGCTATATATCCTCCACCAGCTGTTGACCCCGTGGCCCCCTCCCTGAACAGAGCCGCGGAGACGGGCTGAAGTTGGGGGCGAATGGTTCTCATTTAGAAGGCCATGCGTTTGGGGGCATTGAAGAGAGGGGGGGGGGGGGGGGGGGGGGGGACGAGACAACACTCGGGCCCGGCCGCTGGTTAGCACGCTAACCGCGTTACTGGAACGAGGTGGGGGCCATTGAATAGACAAACAGACACTATTGGTCCCTTGCACCGTGGTGTCATGGTGGGGGCCTGGGCAGACAGGAGGGCGGGGGGGGGGGGGGGGGGGGGGGGGGGGGCAAGGGGTGGTTTGGAGTCCACAGGGATTCATAAACATGACGTCACAGGAGGATCGACATGGCGGTACGGAAATGTGATATAAGCAAAGAAAGAAAGAAAGTTGCACACCTCAGACTGGGTGGCCAACGTGCGCGCACAAAGTCTGCCTGCCCTCAGCCACCGGCGGCACCCTGCGTGCGTTGATGAAATATAGATTGGGTGCTTGTTAGTGTCGCGGCAGGTGCAGGTGCCAATGCAGTATGTATATCATCTGATGGCATGTTTGCGCCGATGCACTATGCATGAGCATGGATGGAACCCATTGATAATTCAAAAGGCCGGGAAGCCGCAGGTAAGGGCATCACAGCTTGAAGACTAAGTGTCCTGCACTCTAAGTGTGTGTACATATTTGTGTGTGTGTAAGTGAGTGAGTCAGTGAGTGAGTGGGTGAGTGAGTGAGTGAGTGGGTGAGTGAGTGAGTGAGTGAGTGAGTGAGTGGGTGAGTGAGTGAGTGGGTGAGTGAGTGAGTGAGTGAGTGGGTGAGTGGGTGAGTGAGTGAGTGAGTGAGTGAGTGAGTGAGTGAGTGAGTGGAGTGAGTGTGTGAAGTGAGATAGCAAAGTTAGGTGGGTGGCCCTAATTTGTCCCAGCTAACTGGGCAAGACTAGACACAAATGTGTGGCGGCTCACACCAAATCCATTCTTCAGAGTCTAGGTTCGTACACGTTCTCAAACGCCATCGAATGCACAAAGCAAGTCAGCGTAGACTCTACATTTCAATAGGTATAAAACAAATAACAAAAAAGCCAGTAAAAACTTGTATTTTAAATTTTCCATCACAAAAACAACCCATACACACTTTTATGGATACTTTTGCTGTAAACACAACCCCACACACAAACACACACACACGACCAAAAACACATGCCTGTGACCACATACAGACACAAACAAACACACTTGCAGTCATTTTAACTGGACGGCCTTTGGAATTGCATGGCAATACTTAATTATGGCAGCACAGTCATTTGAAAGGGGGGAGAGCAGGGTGAGCACTTCAAACAAAGCAGAGACCAACACACACACACACACACACACACACACAGGGCAGTACTGCCTTGAGAATGTCCTTTTTCTTTTTTTTGCTCTACCCATAGCGGTCCAAAATACACACGGACAGCAATCACACAAGTACAGAGGGGTTATAATTGTTGGTGCTGATTATAAAGTACTGGATAATGGTTCAAAGTGGGGGTTCCCCCGCCCCCGAGATATAACGGTCAAAGCATGGTGTTGTGTGACTGCTGCGTGTCAGACTCACACGAAGGTTCAAGCTGTGTGTGTGTGTGGAGCGGAACAATACATTCTAGCAGGAGTTCAAGCGGCATCTGGGCACTGCACATTTTAAATGTGACCAATGGGTCAGCAAGGGTTGGATCCAAGTGGCAGCCATGAAGGTCTGTTTGTGAAGCCCAGGAGGGAAAGACTAACATGCAGGTCCTTTAATGGCCTTTCGGGGGGGTTCGCGTAGTTGGATGCAGAGTGACCTGCCCCCATTCTAAGTCAACGGGAAGAAAAGTGATTTCATTCTAGTAAACAAAAAGCCAATCTTTCTTTTTTCCCTTTCAGATAGGATCTCAGTCAGCCTGAAATCACCTGACCAATTGGCAAATACATATTTGCCTGGAACCTCTCAGTTCATTTTCAGTTTCCAAGGCGCGTTATCAATATGCGCAGACCTAATTGCCTCTGGATGCAATTGGATAGACCTAAAACCAATCAGAGCAAAGAAACGTGTGAGACATCAGTGGCAGCCATGTTGGTTGTTTATGAAAATGCCTAAACGGCGCTCCCAAAGGGCGCTCCTCTTTCACTGTATCAAACCCGCCCCAAATTAGATAAACAGTTGTGATTGGCCCGACCCGGGCCAGGTCTGCTGTAAATCTGTCTGAATGGGAGGGGGGCCAGATGCATATGCCTGAGCAAATAAGACATGAGCTCGCAGATTCGTCTGGTTCCCAGGCTAGATCTCAGTGGATCGCTCATCTCCATATTATGTATTTTGAGAGGTCCTTTTCTTTGGCCTTAGACTAGTGCGAGGCAGCCATTCAATTCCCGCCCTCAATATGCTAAATACATGTATTTCACTGCTGGCTGCAAATGTCTCAAACAATTGCGTCGCTCTGTGGAAGGCAAATCTACACCTTCAAAATGGTTGTTGTGTAAATCAATGGGCGACTTATGTTTTACAACCAATGACCTGCCATGACATGGAAACACGCAGACAGACACACATACACAGTTCATTCCTGGCGTGGTAAAGGGAAGTGGACCAGTAGACACAGAGAGCAAACGGTCACATGCTGCTGATTCAATACCAAGTCAAGCTTGCTGAGGTCGACATAGAGTTCATACAGCCAATTCAAATGATGGTGAGCGAGAGCGAGAGAGAGGTAGAAGGTACACAAATTATATCATCGGGAATCCTGTTTAACAAAGCCCAAGGTTGTGTTTGTCTGCCTGTGCGGCAAAAATGTGTGTGTTGAGGATTTGTTAGCCCATAATACCATGTGTATAAAGAACAGACACACACACATACACGCACACACACACACCCACACACACACACACACGTTATCTATGTATAGAAAAGATCCCATGTGATGTGAATGTTTAATATTTTAATGTAGAGTCACAACTGTAACCATCACTGAGAAAAGAGACCTTGGCATGCAGCACATTTGACAGGTCAGATCACGTGATAACCTCCCAGTAAAACACTACATCGTTAGTAACAACCAAGGACAGACATGGACAACAACAGACAGCTCATGGCTTAGGAATAGGGACGCACCGATACCGATACCAGTACCCGGACCCGATACTGTGCTCAGGCTCTCGTAAAACATCTGTACGACACAACCGCCCGATACCACTATACGCAACGTGACGTGACGTTGAAGAGCCAGTGAACCCAAAGCATTTTTGTTTGTTTTTATTTTACGTGGTCCCATTTGTCCCATATGATCGTCAACATCGTAATCCGTGCCATTTTATCACTCTTACTGAAAAGAAGTCCCCAGTTGAGAGAAAAAAGGGGTCGCCGGCGGCGCGGTCTGTGTGGACGTGTGGAACTCTGTCTGGGCAGCGGTTCACTGTGGCGTCCGAGAGAAAGTTGAGCTTTTCGGACACTTATAACGCTACTGTGTACGGTGTGTGTGTGGATGGTGAAGCTCCCCTCTGAGCAGCGATGTGTTAAATACCCGCCGTCCGAGGGTTAGGCTTCCCGGACACCTATAGTATATCGCTACGGTGTGTGGAGCATTTCGTATGCAACATCGCTCATTATAATAACGCTCATACACAACGACGGTACTAAAAAAGTATCACAGAGTTGCCGTGGGCCGCAACCATGGGGATAACACGCCCCCCTAGGGCGTGTTTTTAAAACGGTATTATTAAGTACTCGTATCGATACTCGGTATCGGCGATACCGATTACTTCATCTGAGAAAACGTGGAATCGGTGCATCCCTAGTTAGGAAGAAACATTTTCACCAGGCATAAAATAGCCAACATCTTACGACTTAAATGTAACTTTGAACACAATAATATTCTTGTACAAGAGCTGAAAAAAATAAATAAAAAGAGAACAAGATACAGAAAGAGATTCAGAACCCGGACACATTCTTGTGATGCCCCTTTTCCCTGAATAAATATACAACAGTTCGCTTTCCTAGATAATCATGTGACCATCTCACATAATCTCTGCTTGAGATGCATATATTTCCATTCTCCTATTTACCCAAAGGGCACAGAGTCTAAAAGAGTGTGGTTCTGTCTGTGCTTCGTTGCATGGAACAATACCAGATACAGCTGGGGCCAATGCACTCATCTCCTTCATTCTGGAGTTGCCAGCCAGCTGCAGGCCCACAAGAAGACCATGAAAAAAACGAGATGCCATTTTGGCCCAAAAGCTCAGGGGGTTAACACACATACACCCACGTGGGAGATGACCTGCCCTATGCCCTTTATTAGACATTAAAGGGGAACTGTCATGCGCGGCTATTTTGTAATAGCCGCTGCTTCATAGTACTGCTTCATATGTGTGTGGTGAGAAATCCCAGTCTGCAACATCAACTTCATTTCTGAGAATAATGTGCATTCCCCATCTCCATTACATCAATGGACTAACTTTTCAGTGAATTCTGCGCGGAAACGGAGTTGCTGTTGCAGACCACAATAAGTACTGCGTATGAAACAGCCCAGCGTGACGGTCCCACTTTTAAGGGTAAGTAAACCCCAAAACACCTTTTCTCCGGCTGAGACCCAATCTTTCTCTCACACAGTGTTGGTGAACATTACTGCTATTTTTGACAACAATTTATAAAGTTGTTTAACTGGGGAAATTCTCTGTAAAGTTTGCTACTTCCGGCTAAAAACGCTTTTCCAGAGTGGTGGTTCGCTATTGACCTGTGCACCATTGCTGGATGTGGGTTTTGACACGTCCCTTGCACCTGTTTATATTGAACCCAGAGTGTCTGCTTGAACCTTTATGACTTTGATTCCCCTTACATCACATTTATATTAATGATCCTGCCAAAACAGGAGTTTACTTACCCTTTTAATACACAATGAGGGACGAACAGAACACTATCAATGAGACACAATATGAACCATACAAAGTCAACAATAATATAACAAATAATTATAATAATAACAATTATGATCATAGTAATATAGTAACAATAAAAATAAAAAGCCATAACAGGCCTGTCAGTCCTTTCCTTAACTCAGTGAACACCCTGCTGGAAATCTTCCTCTCTTCCTCCTCCTCCTCCTCCTCTCATGTCCTCTCTCACAACCATGGTACACCAATGAGTATGTAATGAGAGATGGAGGGAGAGACGAATGGGGGGAAAAAAGGATGAATAAATGATTCACATTGGGTGATGGAAGGTGCATGCTTTGTGAAAAAAATAAAATGAATAAATTAAAGTGAGTGAAGACTTTCCATTTTTAGGATATACCTGCAAGAGAGACAGAAGAAATGTGTTTTTAATCCTCTATTTTATTTTAATGAAAAATATCTTACAGGATTTCCCTTTTTTGACTCAGCATGCGTATCCAGGTTTGGCCTTGCTAGACATTTAGTAAAACCACGCAGAGCTAATCATTGGGCCTGTGGATGGTCAGGCTAACCCCCTGCCTGTTACCCCTTACCCCCCTGGAGGCAAAGATTTCACATCTGATAAAGTGTGAACTATGAATTAAATCAAAGAAATAGAAGGGGGAAAAAAGATGCTCTGAGCAGAGCAACTAAAGCGGGCCCAGCCGTCTGAAGGCGGCCTGAGAGTGAAGGATGACGGAGATGTAAAGTAGCTAGGGTACAGAAGAAGCTGAGGCATGGTGTGCGCGCGTGTGTGTGTGTGTGTGTTTTAGCTATTAGCGTGCAACTCAACTACGCGGCGCGTTTGAGTGTGCGCGTGCATCCGCATGCTTGTCCGTGTAATAGTAATGAGTGCCGTGTGCTTGCTGAGGTCTTGTTGGCCCATCTTAAGTCAATTAAAAGGAAATAAGGAGGCTCTGACCGACCCGTGAACCAGCTTCCTCAGCTGAGAGCATGTCTGCACACACACACACACACACACGCACATGCACACACACAAGTAAGTACTCACACACACATAAACACACACACACACACACAAGTACGTACTCACACACATACACACACACAAGTACGTACTCACACACACACGCACACACACACACACACACACACACACACACACAAACACACACACACAAGTACGTACTCACACACACACACACACACACACTGGCATGTACACAGGCATGAACAAACACACACCCACACCCACACACACACACACACGCAGAAACAGACACACATGTTCCTGCCGTGTGTTTGTATGTCTGTGCACACAAGGTTTGTGGACATAGGCACAGAGTGGTGGGTGGATCGCACTCCAAAAACTGGCAAACGACCCCATGCCCCGCTGTGTGAAAAACACTGGGTCCAACTCTCACGTCTGTGTGTGTGTGTGTGTGTGTGTGTGTGAACAGTATGTACGGCAAGGCTCTGGAGGGATGATAGTTAAAGAAAATTAGACTAGACCAGATGTGCACACACACACACTCTACTTATGAACATAGTGTGTGTGTGTGTGTATTTATACATAAAACCTTTAAATTGCTGCCTTTTCTGAGATCCTAATTAAAAGGGATGATTAAGCTGTTATGGTGTGCGATCTCGGGCTGTGTGTTCTTGCTGTGAGCCACTTGGTAAGTAGAATGTATTAAAATGTCGACTCTCTCTCTCTCTCTCTCTCTCTCTCTCTCTCTCTCTCTCAATCTATCGGTCTCTCTCTGCAGGGACAAATCCACTCTCCCCTCTCCCCTTGCGGAGGCAGTTGTTGTGGAGGTGACAGCTCACGGTAATCCCCTGGGCCCCAACCTCGACTCCCAATAAACAGGCAGCTCTGTTTAATCCGCACCAGACAAGCCGAGCAACGGGGTTAAGACTCTCCCACATCCCAATGATCTCTCTTTCTGTCCAGCGCGGCCCCAGCTAAGCGGCGTATAATACTGCTATTGTCATATCGCGGGATTAACATCTGGACTCCTAATCTGACTCCTATGGTGAAAAAGAAAGGAGTCCACCATCAAGGCAGGGGTATGAGCAGTTGGTCGTGTATTAAACACATTTCACGTTGCAATACGAGCAGCTCCTTGTGAGACACAGGGTTCATTCACATGAATCACTTTGTCTTGCACCATAAGTGTGTATTTATTATATGTATATATTTTTCTTTATCTGGCCCTGTGTATGACTGCATGATGATCATGTATGCCTGCATGCAATAGCGAGTCATGTTTCCTTCAATATTGGGACTTTCATAAAACTCTGTACTGATGATTTTCTCAAATCAAATAGTGAATAATGAAAAACGATTGTGCGTGTCCTGTAATAGAACCAGGGAACGATCAGAAGCTTAGTGTACTGGTCATTTGATGCTGCTTGATGTGTCTCCAGGATAGAACTGGGGAGGGGGGGGGGGGGGGGGGAGGGGGGGGGGAAACAACAAATCAAAACATAAAGGCTTCACACAGTATCTGTCCACCCTGCCACGTTGGAAATGCATCCTAAGTGACCACAATGAGTTGCCGGACCAGAGCACCCGTAATGGACATGACGGCAGTGAATTAACGTCGGCCGGCCTCCGCTGCTTATGGATACCTCTGCACCCATTAGTGTCAATACGCTCACTCTCTCTTCCCAGAACCGTGTGGAGAAAACAAGCAGAGGGGAAATTGCAGCTGGTAGCCTGGGAAATTAAGTTTGCAGCATTCATTTTTGTTGCCGTGTTTTGGCAGTTGTTGTTACAGGGAGTCTTATTTGTTAAAGGGGTACGCAGAGATATCGGCAAAATTGCCGTTTTGCCTGTCTCACCCATATTCAGACGAGGTGTGCCGCTTTAAATACATCCTTGCGCGTCCAGAGGCGGAGTTTGCTGGGTTAGCATTTGCTTTGTGTTCGCCGCTTCCGTTGACTCGCAGAGGTACGGTGGTCAAGTCGCGGTAGATGTGAGCTACGGAAAGCGAATGCTAACCCAGCAGACTCCCCTTCTGGAAGCAGTCTGAGGAAGTTGGAATTAAAATCATCTGAATCTGAGTAAGACAGGCAAACGCCAGATCACAGATATCTCGGTGTATCCCTTTGAAGAATTAGAAGCGAGTTCATATACATATATATATATATACATATATATATATATATATACATATATATATATATATATATATATATATATATATATATATATATATATATACATATATATATAATTATGGATATATCAACAAATATATCAAACAAGTATTCTTGTCACACTGCGGAGCCACCAATAGATCCACCATATTGACTGCAATGGTAATTTAAGCGGTGGCGCCCGTGTGTCCGTCTGAATATAATATAGATCCACAGTTGTACTCCGTTTATTAGGGAGGCGGTAGAGAGACAGCGAGACACGACACATGGAGAGAGCGAGAGAGAGAGAGAGAGAGAGAGAGAGAGAGAGAGAGAGAGAGAGAGAGAGAGAGAGAGAGAGAGACAGGAGTGCATGAGATCCATACGAATATCTCTCGTATGTAAAAAAAGACACACCACACACACACACACACATGCACGTTATGACACAAGCGTGGAAGCGCTGCCCGCTGCCCGCACGCCCCCACGACACCTCGGGACACGGCCATGTGTCACAACCTCGGCCCATTGATCACCGTGGCATTAGCCTCGCATGACGGGCGGGCGGGCGAGGCGCGGGGCACGGGGGGGGGGGCGGGGGACAGATGGGCGGGAAAGGTGGGCCACGTCATGTGTGAAACAAGCCAGCGAGGTGGTGTTGGCGTGAGGGGGTCAAACAGGCTGCAACGGTAGAGACCGATTTGGGCATGTCTCTGTGTGTGTGTGTGTGTGTGTGTGTGTGTGTGTGTGTGTGTGTGTGTGAAGGAAGAGCAGGATATGCACGTGGGGATGAAAGTAGAGCATCCATAACATCGGCACTCTCTTACAACGAGGGCCACTTAGACGACGATCTAATAGAGCACTAATAGAGTGTATATGAATCACCGGCCTGCTCTGCTGCCCTCATAAATACTTTACTACCTTCCCCACTACAGCAGAGCAGGAATAAAGCTTCATTGGAGGGGCTTGCTGATTTAATCTTTAGTACCGTATACCTGGACAGAGGGAAATAGGGCCGTGAATGATGTGTGGTGGTGGTGGCTGGCTGTGGTGAGGAGCTTTATAAAGGATGTACGAGGACTTATTCGTATACTATTCATCATAGGTCCCGGAGTCACTGGTGAAAAACACAACAGACGTATATCAGTTTCTCCCGTGCAGATCACTGCGAGTGTGCATTCCATTGTTTTTACTCGCTGAATAATGTGTGCTATTCATTGCTACCAATGGCAGAGGGCTATCATGAATCATCTCCACTGTATGCAATTATTTATTGCAAAGAGCAATTATGCCTAGTTTAAGGCTGGAAATACCGAAAATATGTACATCTCAGAATGTGTACAGAAGGTGTGTGTGTTTGTGTGTGTGTGTGTATGTGTGTGGTGTTTTACAGTCAACTGAGTTACGTTTCAATTAGTGAGTAGACGGAAGCTGATGAGAGAGATGACAATAATCCTCTTCACGTGTATTAGAGATAAACACACACACACACAGCTGTAGCTACATACAGGAGGGGTTGACCTTATTTTAGGCAATACGTTTGTGTGCATGTTCAGATCTGCACATGGACATACACACACGCACAGACAACCAACCAACCACACACACACACACACACACACACACACACACACACACACACACACACACTATTTTAATGAACAGCAAAGCCACTCTCAACTAGAATGATCTCCTCCATTGCTAAAAGCCTTCTATGCATGTTCGTGCAAGCTAGTGTGTGTGTATGTATTTATGTATGTAAGCATGGATGTGGGTGTGTGTATGTATTCATGGATTTGTGTGTGTGTTTGGGTGTTTGTGTGTGTAACTCATGTTAGTCATATCTAATGAAGCAAGAACAGGCCAACCTTGATCAACAGCAGTTAAAGGGGCAGACTTCCTTTTTCACATTCATCAAGTGTGTGTGTGTATGTGTGTGTGTGTGTGTGTGTGTGTGTGTGTGTGTGTGTGTGTGTGTGTGTGTGTGTGTGTGTTTGATCTCTCAGCCAAATCACACATGTGTCGCCCAATCAACTACTCCTGCCTCTAGGGCTCCTTCTTCCTTAAATGCACCCCCGCACACACACACACACACACACACACACACACACACACACACACACACACACACACACACACACACACACACACACACACACACACACACACACACACACACACACACACACACACACACACACACACACACACACCCTCTTAAGGAAAAGCAGCGTCCCACACAGAAACTATTAGTGCTTTTGATTAAATTTGAGAACAGCTCATGTATAAAAGTCTATGGTCAGTCCAGCTTAATTTAAGTGTGTGTGTGTGTGTGTGTGTGTGTGTGTGTGTGTGTGTGTGTGTGTGTGCATGCATTTAGAAGTATGCTTCTTTGTACAGAGAAGGGCTAAATGTGAGCGATAGCAAAGCCCCCTAACCTTTGTAATATGCACACTAACCGCTGTCAGGGGAGGTTCAAAACCTTGAAAGCGCTTGCTAACACTTCATAACTCTGACTTAAATTAAACAACTACAACTGTATAGCCATTAGTGTGGCACTACAAACACACACACACACACACACACACACACACACACACACACAAATGTGCTTGAGAACGCATGCAGCACACATAAATACAAATAATATGTCTTAAGAAGTTGGCAATTTGACCAAGGTCGTCCAATTTATTCTATTGGCGAAGAAAATGATTTCAGCAGCCCCAATCTACCGGCCACCACAAAGCTGATTGTTGGAGCATGAGGGGCAGATTAATGAATCACCTCTGATGGGAATGCTATCCTTTGCCATGTGCCATGGTGGTATGGGTGGAGGATGGATGACAAGATTAATTAGTGAAGACTTAGCTTCTAGGGTGAGATCTGTGTTCTACGCAACACACTGGTTGTTGGGAACATAATTACTTTTGCCTCTTCCTCTTCTTCTTCTGAAACCTGTTTAGCCACTCTCTCTGTTGGGCCTTCTCCACAACACCAGTGTTATTGTCTGGCTTATCTGCTTCTCTCGCTCTTTTTTTTCATTATTATTATTATTATCAAACCGCTTCAGCAGTGTGTGTCGTGCAGCACATGATTTCATCTGAGTGTGTGTTTGCGTTGTGTTAGTGTGAGAGGGTAAAATAAGTTCAATTCTTGGCAAAAAAAAAAAAGAAGGAAAAAAAGGAAAAGCTACTCTCTAATTTAAAATCCTTTCACATACACTCAGCTGCCGGACGACATGGCAAGACGGAAGAAAGGATCAGACAATTGCCTTCTTCCCCATCATTTCATGTGCTACATAAGTGTCCAGCTATTTGTGGATTCTAATGTTGTTTTTCTTTTCAAACGTTTGCATCTGTGTGCATGCATTTGACAGAATACATACACGTAAGTATTCTCACAGTGTTTGTTGTTCTTTGCAGCTTGAAACGTTACTTGTAATCTGCGTGAGTGTGTGTGTGTGTGTGTGTGTGTGTGTGTGTGTAGTGTTCAATATAGGCAGTAGTAAATGTAAATGCGAGCAATTTGGAAAGAACGGGTATTCATTATTCTAAACGGAGAAAGATGATGCAGAATTCTTATTTGCAAAAATAAATGTTGCACCTTGGCTGAGGTAAAAAAGCATGCGGGGCATCAAACAGTACAAAAAAAATACATTTTAAACATCCCCGCATTTTTCTAAATGTAGCTATTAGAAGGAAGGTCAAATGATCCTCATTGCATTTCAGTGGGATATCAGTAACGATGGGTTGACCAGACAGGAGCGTCTCACTGGCGGGCTTAGAACCCCCCCCCCCCCCCCCCCCCCATCCGGCAGATGTCCAATCATCCTAATATAACAGCAGGCACAGAACAACACACCGAGTGATGCCCGAGATTAAAACTATACGTGTGTGTCCAATGGATGGAGCCATGTGTGGGTGGACACCAACAAGGCCAGACTATAGAGTTTGATGTATATATATGATGTATATATAGATGGTCCCAAATGACTTCCAGTTTGGCAAATTACCCTGTGACTGAACAATTACATAATCTGTAGTTCTAGCACTTTTTCTCTGGTATTGAATGGAAAGTTATTATGTTCTGTCAGTAAATCCACTCTCTCTTTCCCAAGTGACAAACTGCAAAGAAGTCAAAGATCTAAAAGTACATTACATCCTGCTCGCAGACGAGTCTGATAAAAAAACTATCTACGGTGAAATATAACAAAATAATGATTATCATTATTTGTGCATAGTTTACTCCATAAAACTGTCTTCAAAGACAGCCAAGGCGGTAAGAAAATAAAAAGTTAAACGTAAAGAAAGAAAGCAGCTTGAGATCTCTAATTTGACAAGTAGACTTACTAGCCAACTCACAGTTGTGGTTCTTATTATCGCTCTGTAATAAATACCAAATATAACACGGTTTCCCCTCTCTTGCTGTTCAGCCCTGTGCGAAGCAGGATAATTGTCACTGTCTGGAAGGGTTGGTCAAAGCTCCAGGATTTGTGGAGGGGAAATTGCAACGGGCAAATAGGAAGGGTGAAAAAAAAACTAAAAGCAAGCCCAGGGGCAATACAAATAAAGGGATGAGTCGGGAAACAATGAAGGACAGTAGCAAGTATTTGAAAACGTTCCGGGGGAGGATCTCTTATGAGTGGACGATCTGACCTTGTTTTAACCTCTAAAGGCAAAGCAGCTTCTTTGAGGATGAGAGTCTGCGATGCGCCAAACAGAGTACTCATAAGAGTAGTAGCAGTACTACGATACATTGAAGTAATGACATCACAACAACAAACCAACTGGAGAGGAAGAGAAAGATGAGAAGAAGGGACACAACGGAAAGATAATGAAAGCCAGACACCTAACCGAATGAAAAATCAAAGAACGAGATAGAGAGCAAGAGGGTGAGAGAGAGGGAGAGATACAGAGAGAGAGGGCGAGAGAGAGAGCGAGCGAGAGTGTGAGAGAGAGAGAGTGTGAGAGAGAGAGAGAGAGAGGGCGAGGGCGAGAGCGAGAGAGCGAGAGAGAGAGAGAGAGAGAGGGACTGAAAGCCAAGACGAGGAGTCCCTGGACTACAGAAGAGGAAGCCACCAAGGAGCCGGGTGAGGAGAAACAGTGTCCGTTTGTGGCCACTGATAATACTTTCCATTCTACCCTGTTCTGTGCGGTGGTCTGACGAGTGTGCCTGTGTATGTGTTTGCATCTGCATTTGTGTACGTGTGTGTGTGTGTGTGTGTGTGTGTGTATGTGTGTGTGTGTGTGTGTGTGTGTGTGTGTGTGTGTGTGTGTGTGTGTGTGTGTGTGTAGGCACTGCACAAGCTGGGCTGCTGATTCCCTGATTGCAGGCTGGCGCCCTGCTGGCGAGCCCCCGCGTACTGAAATTAAATCCACTCTGTCCCGTTATAAATTATAATGCTTTACAAACAACACCCCCACTAGGGACAGGGGAGGGATATGTGTGTGTATGTGTGTGTAGGAGGCACCAGACAGTCAAAAGATGAGAACAATATGGTTAAAGGTGCAGAAAACAAGAAAATAAAAAAACAAAAACACCACACAAAAATACCAGAGGAGACAGGAAGTGAGAGGAATATTGGACAAAGAATGAGCAAAACTAAAACGGATAAAATAAACGTGTTTCAAAAAGGAAACTGGAGATTGAGAAGACAGGGTTGTGTCTGCATAAGATGACAACAAAAAAATGTAGAAGGAGAATAGTATTGATATACTATAGGGTCGGGGAGGAGATGTTACTGTAAATGGACTGGCTGTTGTTGCCAGCCATGCACGCAGGGGTGTTCTCTTCCTGATAGACTGGCGGTGTCGGCGCTGCTAACGGTTATGATGTCTGTCTGTTCTATATTCTGCACGTCGCCTACTGACTCACGCGCTCATCAATAACTTTAAGTAGAATGGGGGGAGGGAAGACAATTCAAAGGAAAGAATATCCAAAACGTGGAGGTTGGACAGATGTTTCATGTGAATGTATCTGTGTGTGCGTGTGCTTTCTTCTTATGACCTTGACATTATTTTTGGTGTGAATATATCCAGTACACCATTCTAGCAAGGAATTCTGCCCGTCCATTTTGCCGGCAAAACGCGAAGAGTGAATAGGAGATAGACGGGAAGGACATGGCCAACACCAATACTGCGTGCTGCATTTCTATTTGTTTATGACTGTATGCACATTCTTTAAAAATATTCCATCATATCCCAGTTCGAGCATATCGTCAGCAGCACGGACCAGAAACAATGGAATGAGAACCTCAAGTATGGAAACATACGCTGTTATTTATTGTTTGAATTGAAGTGAAAACAGTTCAAGTACAGAGGAGAATTGTTGGATTTACTGACAGGAAGCAACTTCTGTTACAACCAAATTATAAAAGGGCGGACATGAGCAAGGCTGTGACGGTTGCACGCCGAGACAGTCCGCAGGAGAGGGTAGGATAACTACTCCATACCCACAATGCATCCTCAGCACTTCATCAAGCAGGACCTGCTTTACCTAAGGACAAGCAGCGATGGTGACAGCTAGGGTCAGCTCCAAGACTCGCAAGATGGGGACGACATACATTCAAGGAAGACTGCAAGTATTGAGAAGGGAGACATATTACATGTACTCTGTAGGAAACTTGTGTTTTTGAATATATACGTGTATATATATATATTCATTAATTTGTTCATATATATATATATTTAAAGAATCAAAGTGAGGGCTTTGTATTAAACTGAACATTACTTCGAGCTATGATATCACACTTCTATTTTTCCTAATGGAAAAATACATATCAAACATCATATAATGACAAAGTGATCATTTCTAGGGTGTATATTCTAATAGTAATCATAAAATAAGCTTAACGATGACGCCACATTCTTTCCCAGTTTGAACGGAGCATTTTGCCACCACAGGGAGAGGGTGGTGTTCTGGGACCTGATGGTAATAAGTGGAATGAGATTGGTTGCTATAGTGAGGGAAACAGTGTTTCCGCCACTTGAGTGAGGCACGGAGAGCTGCCCTAATTGCCACTGTCTGCTTCAGCCTTGAGCATACGGTCTAAAATAGCAACAGCAACCGGTCCAGCTGTCCAATAGGCTGGCTTCCACCCCCCCCATCCCTCTTCCCCCTTCCCCCTTGCTGCCTTGCAGCCATTTACAACATGATGGGGGCTTGAGCAAACAAAGCATTATGGGTCGCTTAAGCCTTCCTCTTACCTTTAGGAGGGACAGCGTCTGACGTCTACCAGTCCGCAACATCTGCAAACACCTGATAGACCCGAGTGGCCGAGCATTTCACCACTTTCCTTGGTTCTCCCCCGGGTTAAATTGTTACCACCTTCCCCTCTAATCCCAGCTCAGACAATTAATTCTATAGCCGAGCACTTCAAAGCCAGTGGCAGTCGGAGGAGATTGACCTCGGCGCTGCACAAGATTTGTTTTAGACAGGGTTTTTTTTGCTTCCAATTTTTTTTTTTCTCCATTCCTTTTCTTCTCTCTCTCTCTTTGGCTCTCTCTCTCTCCCTCTGCAAGGACCCGGGCCAGGCAGGACCAGGCA
>JACYXH010000182.1:955000-960000 GCA_026745465.1 Lota lota
CTGCACTAACAAGGAATGCATGTGCCATAGAAGCAGTCCTTTCAATACATCCTCGCCGGCTAGATTCCCGGCTTAGAAATAACCTTGTTTGAAACCTTTGATGCATGTCAGCATGGGACGTGAGTAATGGCTTCTCATCGAAAGCCCAAAGCCCACGGCCGTGTCGGGAAAGACGCTAAATAATGTTTTGGAATTGTCACGTCCAAATTAGACTTGAGTCCTATACGAAGCGAGTCAAAGATAAAGCCGTGCTGCATTCGCCTTCCACGTGCTTTGCTCCTTTGAAAATAAATAATATAATCTGGTATTTTCTGGTTCCTGCCTCAAATGTTCCTGTGCTTTGGGCCCAACAGCAGAAATCCAACGTATCCAAAAATCATCGGTCAAGTATTCGAAATTCCTACCTCTCCCACTGAACACCTGGTCCAGCCTGTAACGTAAAGCAGGTACTGACGGGGGTTTACAGATCTGCGTGATTTCTGCGGCTTGTGATCCGACCGCGGGCTCTGCACGCGCGTTTGAGACGCGAGACTCTCCACGGTGCGGGGACGAAGGACATCGGTCGGTTTGCGATGGCTTTTGGTTTTGGAGGCCGGCCGTGGTTAGCTCTGATGCACTGCCAGGTGTTCATTCAGCACTGCTACTGTTATGTCGTTAATTGTTAGCTGCCATGCCAAGATCTTTTGCTTTCCACTCAATGGTAACGGTTGTTCGCCTTTACTTTTGCAACGGTGATGATGACTTGTTTCTGCATTGGGAGGTTAATCTTGGGGGCCCGTTATTGAGAAGGGCACCTATCCTTCTACCTGGTTGTCCGCACTATGGGCTGTATTTACGTGGCATTATATTATCATATTATATGATGCTGCAGCCTATTGAATGACGCCAGGTGACCGTAGAAACATTGATTTTCATTGTTAGATTTTTCATCAATTATTTAAAAACATAATTGTGTATGTATGCAAATTTTCCATTGCAAATGTTGCTATTAATGGTGTACTTACCATTTGAACTGAAAGGTGGTTAAGTCTCTCTATAAACCTTATGACTGGGAAGGTCAGGGCAATGTGGTGTACATTGGATTTGGAGCTGTGTGTGTGTGTGTGTGTGTGTGTGTGTGTGTGTTCTAGACTGGAGGGGTTAGAGGTGTGATAGTAAACCTGTGCGTGCCAGTGTAGCTCGGGGGTGAGGGTTAATTGGTGTTGGATGTTAAAGAGTGTTAACAAGGTAGGCGGACACCCATGGAGAGGTTACACACAGGCTGTCACACACACACACACACACACACACAGTCACACCCGGTCAGACACACACACACACAGAAACACCCACAGACACATGCTCGCATACAGGCAATCAAAAAAGAATGTGGACACGCACACATACACACACTCACTCCCCCTCTGGCAGTGCCAGTAGGCAGGGACAGGGCGGGAGGAAGGAAAGAAAGAGAAAAGACAATGAAATGGAGAAGAACTCCAAGAGAGCAACGATTGGAGAAAAGGGCAACAAGGAGAGGCATGGTCCAGCTGAAAGGCTGCCACTAGCTCCTGGGGATGGGGGGGGGGGGGGGGGGGGTTTGTCAGGGAAGGGGCTATACTGCTCAGAGCAACTGCACACACTCTAATGACCACTCTAATGGTCCCCCCTCTGCCAAACTCCCTGAACCCCATCCTCAAACCCCCCCCCCCCCCCCCCCAGCCTGACCCAGCCAGCAGCAGTCTGTCTGTCTGGCGCTCCGTACCACTAAGTGCACCCCTAAGAAAACGACAATGGTGTGGGCCGCATGCCTGCCCACTCGCCCACACACTCGTCCACACTCCCTCACACTCCTCTCAGGGCAGCATTACTCCAGGTCATGTATGCATGTGCTATGTGTGTGTGTGTGTGTGTGCGTGTGTGCGTGCGTGTGTGCGTATAGCTTCGTCACATGCATTAAACAGATATGTCACCACCCCTCTTCCGTCACCATTCTTCAAATTTAGACCCAGATAGCGATAACAGTTTTTTTCATTACCAAACACACACACACACACACTTTACTTTTGATGTACCCCGATGCACCCCATGACACGTGTTGCGGGGCTGGGCAGGCAGTGGACCCGGCTGTTGAGGTGGATTAGCGGACCTCGCTGACTGGATGTCTGTGCAAGAGACGCGCCGTCACATCGCAGTGCCAACAACAGGCCAACACTGTGAGGTGGTGTGTCCACACACACACACACACACACACACACACACACACACACACACACACACACACACACAAGTGACAAGAGCGATTGGGTAGTGCTCTTAGGAGCTGTGTCAGAACAACAGACACATAAACAAATATATTTATACACACACACACACACACACAAACACACATCCCAAACACCCACAAGTCTATACATACTGCATCAATCAAACACATTCTTTCGGACAACCTAGGCTAAAGAATGTTGGCAGCCACGCATACATTTTTGTCACACCCGCCTGACCAAAAACGACACTTTATAGTTATTCCCTTGCAAGAGGGTGTGAGAAGAACACACTGCAAGACGATCACACACATCACATTAACCCTGACACACACACGATGAGATGTGATGCACTCAGACAGGAACATTGAAAATAAAATAATTATAAGGCAAAAAAAATCACTGAAACAGATAGGAAAAGGTGTGAATACCCCGCCCCCCCACCCACCCTTCTGCGTACACACCTGAGCCAGAATCGGGGTGACAAAGCGTGCATGCAGCGCTGCGCAGGTTATGGATGTGCCAACGACTGCAGCTGAGTGCTCGCCTGTATCTGTAGGTGTCAAACTAGCCTGGTTATAGAGCTAATGTGAACTGCTAGAACTGGCACACCTGGGGCAAACACACACACACACACACACACACACACACACAATTCCCATTCATGCAGGCATGCATAAACATGTCATGTATTAAGAACCCAAACATGTATTGCACACACGGTAGTGTGAAAACAAACAATGTACCGTGTCAGCATATCATGGCTGGCAGAATTAAAGCAATTCAGTGAATGGCGTTTTATGCACAACCTTACCTCTCCTTCCTGCCGTGGACAGAGAGGTTGGGATTCAACCAGCCTATCGCCAGCGTCACAAGATTAGCACACTTACACTTGGCCTTGTGAATGGCTGAATAGGGCTTGAAAGGCACGCGCACACACACACACACACGCACACACACACACACACATGCGCACACACACACACACACACACACACACACACACAGCGGGCCTAGCACCAGGTGTGGAGGGGGGATGCTAACAGAGACACATGTGGCTGGGAGACTCAGTTGGGAACTGTTGGTGCCCTGTCCGTGTCCTCTGCCATAACACGCCACACACACTGGCAGGCCGTGTGCTGGCACTGGTCCTCTTGGCAGCCAGATCCCCATACAGGGCACACAAGTCCCACAACCCCCCCCCCACCCCCCCCCACCCACACACACACACACAACCCCCCTCGTGTTCACAAACGTGATCGCCAGCGGGATTCGTGTTGAAGGTGTGTGAACATCGCCTGGGAGTATTCTCTGCAACATTTTAAACATTGGATCAACTAGGCCGACAAACTACTGCAAACTTAAATATCAACGCTGTTGTTGATATAGTTGGTTTACTATTTGAATATGGTGTCTCCTTGTCTGTGTCTCAGGCTGCTCCTGGATGCAGAAGCTGACCCTTTCGTCTGCTCTTGTGCTCCTCTCCCTGCTTTCATACCGCTCTAAGATAAATGATCCTTTCATTTCCTGACAACCTACAAGCCCCTTGGCTCTGTAAGTGTACGTGTTAGTGTGTTCATGTGTGTGTGCGCGCGTGTGCGTGCATGTGTGTGTGTGTGTGTGTGTGTATCGCTGAGGATACGACCCGATGTACAGTTCCCAGTTGCGCTGATCCACTATCAAAACAAAGCTGTAAGAGGCCTTTCTGGTCTCAACTTCATAATTGGAATGTTTGTGTTAATGTGTGCGTGCGTGTGCGTGTGTGTATTTGTGTGCCAGTGTGGGTTCATGGGGCAGTTCAGTTGTTACACATCATTGCGATTTTGCATTAGTACGTGGGGAATATTGTTTTATTTTGCATTTATTTTACAACACATGAATACACACACACACACACACACACACACAGAGTCCACAGAGAGCAAACTCCGGAAGGTAGGGAGGAAGCTGTCTAATGGTTGCCAAACGTTTGAGTGGGCCCTGACTAAACATGTGTTTAAAGCAGACAGCATCAGCAATCACCACTTGACCCCTCTACATGGGGAACGAGAGAGAGAGAGAACGAGAGAGAGAGAGAGAGAGAGAGAGAGAGAGAGAGAGAGAGAGAGAGAGAGAGAGAGAGAGAGAGAGAGAGAGAGAGAAAGGGGCTACCTTTAACTTATGGTATCCTCTCACCTACGCAGATAGAAAGATGCACGCTCATGCCTACCGCCAGATAATATAACTCAGATTTAAGTGTGAGGAGTTCCTGCAAAGGAATGATGAAATGTAGGAAAGACATACCCACTTCCAGATGTCTGACCAAGGGGGAAAGAGAGAAAGAGAGAGAGATCCACAGGGAATTGGTCAAGGTTAGAGTGTGCTGCACAACACACACTCTAAGGTGTGATCTCACATGAACACACACACACACACACACACACACACACACAGCAGACAGACCAGACATACAAACAGACGACATGAGCAAAACTGGGCCCAGCTGGCGAACCAAGGAGAGGAAGAGGAAGAGGGGAAGAGAGAAGAAAATGAGGAAGAGGGGGCAGGGAGGGAAAGGAGGGGGTTAAGGGAGGGGGGGGGGGGGGGGGGTTTGACAAATTGCCTCTGCCTGTATCTGAGGACGTGATGTGTGAATGAGCTGTTAAAAGAAAACAAAAGCAAGAGTCATGCCTGCCAGTTCCCATGGCTCTTTTCCTCCCTTCCTCTCACTCTGTCCATCCATCATTCTTTTTCCTCCCTCCCGTTTTTTCTTCCATT
>JACYXH010000182.1:965000-967500 GCA_026745465.1 Lota lota
TGCCCCCCGACCCCTCTTTCTCCTCTTATGGCATCCAGACAATATCCTCCATGATATTATCCTCACGTTATCCTACTCCAACACTTAGGTGCACACGCACATGCAGAAACACACTATCCCCCTCTCTCTCTCTCTCACACACACACACACACACACACACACACACACACACACAGAGCACCTGTTGTCACCTGGATGAGTTAGCTGCCGGTCAGCCAGTCAGGTAGCTTGGGGGGCTGAGGTGGAATGGGGGGTGCGTGGGTAGGAAGGGGGTTATATTTTGCCGGCTTGTATCAATGGACAATGAGTGCTTCTGTGGGCCTGGGAGGAACAGGTGAGCAGATAGCATCTAAGTGCACACATTCACACACTCATGTGCGCATGCACGCATCATGCACTCACAAACACACAAACGCTCCAATGTACACACACCAACACACACACACACACACACACACACCTGGTGAGGAAATGACTCCTAGTCGTCCACCTGTAAAGCCCTGAGGTGGCAGCTCAAACAGGAAGTGTGAAGGGATACAGTGGGAATGGGAAAATAAAGGAGGAACACAATGAAGAGAGGAACAGTCATGCAGGAATAGGAGAAAATAATTAAACGGGCTGAAACATCTCTAGAGGGAATAGCATGAGGAGATAGATTAGATAGAGGATTAGAGCTAGGGAGAGAGAAGAGAGAGAGAGAGAGAGAGAGAGAGAGAGAGAGAGAGAGAGAGAGAGAGAGAGAGAGAGAGAGAGAGAGAGAAAGTGAGACAAGAAAGGAGAGAGTATTAGGCCATAACCACATATTCATGTTTTTGTGATTATATGGGGAAAATACATAAAACAAGACACCTTCTTACGTTTTTTTCGGAGCTGTCCATCATGGGCTCCTCATAAGGACAGTGTGAGTGACCTAGCAGAGGTCTATGTTGTGTTTTGCCCTCCGGCCATCTCCACCAGCAGCGGTCAGATGCTCAGCCTTTCTTTAAGAAAAGCCTCTTTGTTATTGGAATCAGGCAGGAATTATATTTCATCGTGTGATGAGAAATGCGATTTGAATCAAGTTCTCATGTATTCGTATTTGTACTGTATAGAGCTCACTGCAGGGAATTCATATATACCAAAAAACTGCCAAAGTTTGATGGACTAAAACAACTTCAGATCCTCAGATTTGGGTTTCCCACACTAGCAATCAGAGAGTGCATGCTTGTCATTCTCATCACTGATTTCCTTTCAAATCAAACAAAAACGAGGTCTTCACGTCATAGTCTGACCAGCGAGAGAGATAAAGAAAGTGTGTGTGTGTGAGAGAGAGAGAGAGAGACAGACAGACAGACAGGGGGTGTTGAAAATCGTCTGAACATCTGTGGCTCTTTGGGGAGTGGGATGCATATGTTTCAAGCAATCTTTCTCTCTTGCTCTCTGGTGACACATGGAGTGTGCTTTCTACTTTCTCCTTCACTGTTCATTTTTCAACCCACTTCCAAGTGAAGAGGGGCTGCTCGCCACCACGATAGCTCCGGGATAAAGTGTGGGAGTGTGTTTGTGCGTGCAAGTGCAGTGTGATCAGATGCATTCAGTGATGTTGATGCCTACGTGTAAAAAACCCCCATTAAGAGTGAGCGGGATTGCCGATCGATGCCTTACGGGATCTGGTGTTGCTGTGTGTGTGTGTGTGTGTGTATGTGTGTTTGTGTGTGTGGGTGGGTGGGGGGAGGTACTGTAACACCTCTCAGAGGTGGATTAGTCCGCGACAGCATGGAGACACTGTCAAAGATGGTTAGTGTCAGAGAGAGAGAGAGAGAGAGAGAGAGAGAGAGAGAGAGAGAGAGAGAGAGAGAGAGAGAGAGAGAGAGAGAGAGAGAGAGAGAAGGGAGGGGGAAGACAAGAGCAGATGAGGAAAGGGAGAGATAAAAAGGTGAACAGATGGAAAGAAAAAATACAGAGAGGCTGTGTGTGTGTGTGTGCGAGAGAGAGAAAGAGACAGAGAGAAAGGAGAGAGAGTGGTGTTACGAGAGAGGATGTCAGAGTTGATGGTAACGATGAATGATGCTTGGGCGTGATTTCCCCTGTTGACATGAGAAGAAGGGTTGCGAGGGCAGGGAGACAATGGAGGACATGCTGGGGAAGAGATGCCTTCTGAACACTTATGGAAATAGAGGAGAGTAGCTGGACTCACTGGATACAACATCTCCATATCAAGCACAATGTGTGAGATATCTGCAATCCCACACAAAGATATAGTCCTTCCCTCTGTCTTGCTTTCTCTCTCTCTCTCTCTCTCTCTCTCTCTCTCTCTCTCTCTCACACACACACACACACACACACACACACACTTGAGTGGACCACAGAAAGAGTGAACACATGGTAGATGCCTGACACATTGGTGTCCATTCAGTCAATATAAAGAGCAGCTGCTCTGCCTCCATTGCCCCTAGCACTGCTCACATACACACACACACACACACACACACACACACACACACACACACACGTACTTGGC
>JACYXH010000182.1:972500-987500 GCA_026745465.1 Lota lota
GCCAGTGAGATTTTTACCGAACAGAAAAAAAAAGGGTATTGGCTGTCTTGGTATTACTAGATTGAAATCGAATTTATTTCAGTTGACTTGACGAGTATTTCTGTCAACCACCTAGATGAACTACATGCTAGTCCATTCTGCATGAGCCTCACAAACAGACTGCAATGTAACAGATCTGTAGCGTATGACACAGGCTCTCAATCATCTATCATTCATGTTCCAAGCAGCCTCTCAGGCATCTCTGATCCTGAACCTACGCTGTGTACAGCCTGTGTGTCATATATGATATACAACTATCACATGGCATTAGCAGACAGTGATTGTCTGGCACCGGAAGTCGGGGACAATCTGCATATCTGGTTTGGCAGATAATAGATTTACCAAGCAATCATATCAATGAAATGTATGCACAATCTGGGAGATTATGCTAAACTCTCTGTATCAACAAATACACTGTATCTTCTAATCTGTTATATACTATCGATCCTATAGGTGGGCCAACGCTGACCTCAGAACCTATACCCAACACTATGCTGTACATGATCCAAGTGCAGGTGCATAACATATACACATTTATTCAAAAGAATGCATCATAAATGAAGCAGACTTAAACCTGCACTATGTACAGCAGCTATACACCAGTAAAAAAATATCTGAACTAGAAAGTTTCGCAAGAATAAAACATACCCATCCACAAGTCAATCCATCCTCTTTCTCCATAAACTAGTTTATTCTGGTGCGCTACCTAGTTAAATCTCAGCCGACGTTAACGGCCATCTGAACATGACAGAACTGCAGCTACACCTCAAGCCACTAGAGGCTGCTAATGGCAAAAGGGTACATAGTGCAGGTTTAAAGTATATAATAGTAAATAGCAATGTGGTAGGATTGACAGAGGGAGACTAACAGCAGAGAAATGCTGGCTCTAGTGCAGCAGAAGGATGTGAGAGACAAGACCAGCAGTTAGGCCGCAGAGAGCAGGAGAAGCCCCAACGTCTTACCTGAACCCGCGTCCATCAGGTTGGGCTGCGTTCTACGTTCTGCCACTAGTCTTGAGGAGCCGGGCATGCTCATTGGCTCGGAACGCACTGGCTGGATTCTATGGAACACACACACACACACACACACTTAATATCAACATGTGATATGCTATTATTGTATCTCATGCCATTGTGGTTTTAAGCAATACAACTATGAAGCATAGTCCCCCCGTATGCATCTCCTTCTCCACTTCAAATTCAGAAAGGACATTTTGCTCAGGATAAAGGGGGCAGGATAGGGGGCAGCCGAAAGGTACTGGGTTTCGATCCCCCAGAAGTCCACAGCCTACATGCGCCTGCTAAACGCGAGCTACAGTGAATGCAGCTACGTGTCATGGTAAAATGCCACTTATTTGGCCCAGGGCTGAGGCGTCGTACCTCAGAAGGCTCGACAGGGGGCGCTACGGCGGGTACCTGAGGCTGTGCAGATCCAGGTCGTCCGTGTCGAACTCCAGGAGGGGCTGCTGGACGTGGGCGGGGCCGTGGGCCTGCAGCACCGAGGAGGAGGAGGAGATGACGGTGGTCTGGCCCGACGGGTGGATGGTCTTGAACTGGAACTGGGGGCCCATCCAGAGGCGTCGGTGTGGACCTGTATGGGTCACGATCTCCACCTGGATGCACATCGTGGTCGACAACACAGAGAGAGAGAGAGAGAGAGAGGGGGCCACACGTTATGGATGGGTCAGGAGTACATTTGAGTCAATAGGCTGCTATGTACATGGCTTAGATGAATGACAGCGATCGAGTGATCGTCGTACAACTACGGGTTTAGTGTCAACATTTTCAACATTCAGCTGGTCTGAAATAACTTTCTGATGAGATCAGGGGAATGACAAAGAAGATCGTATATTCTTTTTACACAATCGCTGCATTGCTCCGACATGTTGCATCTTACACTGATAGGGTGATGGTCAACGTATCTGCAAAATTGCCCTAATTATTCTATAGGGATCAACAGTATAGAGTACCGATTCACAGCATGGTCGGTTTTTACCATAATTGTATGGTACACAAAATACATGGTAAGAACCATGTCTCTTATTATATATTCATGTGGACTTTGAACTGTGCATACCACAGTGATGGCCAAACAGCCTTCCTAATACAATAGCACTTATTTAAAAGCCCAAAGCCTACCGACAAAGCAGTTTAGTGTTTGTACACACACGGCTGCTGCCAACCGGCCCACGTCCAACAGCGTACAAGCATCAGATCAGTTGGCACAGCAACCACCTACAAGCCTCCTTTCGCTACTCAAAGCCTGCGTGGCGATGCTGTCCGAGCTGTTCAATGTCTTCTACATGTATGCATGTAGTGTGTGCGTGTGAGAGAGAAGTGTGTGTGTGTTGAGAGCGAAAGAGAGAAGGGTGAGGAGGGGGACAATATGAACATTACTATCCCATTGGTGAGTGTGAGTGTTCACATCTCATTATTTGGAGGTGTGTGTACACCTTCATCTCTCAACTCAACCCATCTCTCATCTCAGCGTCTCCTCCGATCTGGCTGCCAAACCCCCCCCCCCCCCCCCCCCCCCCTCCCCGCCCCATAATCTGACAGTTTATGCTCCCTTAATCACTGTTCAATGTGTGTGCGTGTGTGTATGTATTTGTCTGGAACAGCTGTGTATTTGAGGACATGGGGGGACGGAAGAGGACTGTCACTATATATGTTTGGTGTGCCAGCATCTGGGTATGTGTGTCTATTTGTGTGTGTGTGTGTGTGTGTGTGTGTGTGTGTGTGTGTGTGTGTGCGTGTGCGTGTGTGTGCGTGTGCGTGTGTGTGCGCGCATATGTGTGCATATGTGCGTGCGCATGTGTGGGTGCATGTGTGTGTGTCTGCACTGACAGTTAACACCACTGCCAGTCATCGCGCCCATCCCCAGAGCTGAACAGATGCCAGGGTGCTCTATCTGCATCAGAGTGGATGGGTACAGATGTTCTAGCCTGATCTCCATCCCAGCCCCCCCCTCCCCTCCCCTCCCCTCCCCCATTACTGTGGACAATCAAGGCCTGTGACATCATGCCTCCCCTTTGCACTGACAGCTAGTTCGGCATTCATTCAAAGGAAGGGGAACTTCCAGATTCAGAACGGCCTCCCCAGAACTTTTGACTCAACCATTCGTTTCCTTTTTCCATCCGAGCAAACAGAGCTCTCATCTCCATTGGCTCTGTGCATGGCTGTAGCAAAGACGTGATAGTCGTTTTACTTGACCCAAATTGTCGACCTTTGATTAGTAGACATGTTGACTCTATGAGCATTGTGACGTATTCAAAAAAATTAAGTCAAATCTTTTGTGCCCAAAGAGAAAAAATGCAAAAGTTGATCTAGAATCTAACTATGTGCATTCCAATGCAAGTTCTGCAAATATCTATGCAAAGTATGTCTTACGAAAGGACAAAAAAACAATTAATCATCACAGGAATGATGATCTAAAGACAACATTGTAATGCCTACAAAAATAAGCTCTTAATAGTGTTCTTGCTTTTCTCGTTATCTTTAAGATATCAGTTTGCTTGTCTTATTTGGTCCCAATAAGAAGTTACGCCTTGATTTGAATTGGAAATATATTTATAGTTTCCGAGGCACTAAGACGTCACGACCAAGGGGCATATATTATTAATATTATAAAATAGAAAAACACATACGTCTAGGCAAGTACACGCTATGCTAAATACACTATTTGTTTAATACTTCTCAGGATTTTACTCATTTACTACAGAGATTACAAGTGATTGATTTACACTTATCCACACAAATGGCCACAAAGGGGACTACATAATCTTTTTTTATAAAACAAATCACTTCTTAAGAAATATATGTTAGAAGTTCGTAAGAAAATTAAAGGTTGTTCGGAAAATATGATGGAATTGTCATTAAAAACCTTCTTAGGAACTTAGTAGAATACATTCTTAGGAAACCTCTTAAGAAATAGGATACTGTTTGAATCCGGCCCGTGGTATTTGCAATTTCCTGGCCTCTCTAAATATCTGAAGGGGTGACAGAGAGATGCTGCAGAAAAATGGTTCAAACCTGTACGTCTCTACATTGGTAAAATCACCAACATTGACGCAGACCGGTAAATATTGTTGTAAAGATCCTAAGAACACTAGAATCAAGAAAAAAAAATGCCGCATATTGTTCACAAAGTGGTGAGGTGTAAACGTAGGATTTTCTTTTAAAACTCTAACAGTAGCAACGGATGTGCTACTCTGTGGCTAAAACGAGGCTGAGGACTGTGGGGAAGCAGAGCTCAGCACGGTTCTGTCCTGTAAGCTAACAAACGCATGGTGACACATGGACACACAGAGCCACGGTGGCTCTGCTCGCACAGCGGCTCCCAGGCCCACGTGTGCCCCTGCGCTCCGCATGCAGAACGCATGAACGCCCGTCGCACCACGGGGTCACATTCTGACCCCGGAGCGGACGGCTGGGGACCACATTGGTCCTTCTAACTACTTTCCAAACGTCGCATCCGACGTATGCACTCTACCAGGTGCTTGCGCACGTTTCCTCATGAAAAGTGCAATGACACCGTGTCAATATGCCGCAAAAACAAACTTAAATCCACTTCCCGTGTCGCTTCGCGAGGCGTCCCCCCGCGGTTGTTGTCCGCGGGATCGCGGCCATGTTCGCGGTGCTGCGCTCGTAAACAACCATGGACAAGAAACCACAAGGTGGATTTGAAAGGTTTCTTAAACCGTGCACCAACAAACTTTCATTGCTTTTGAAACTTTCAACCCCTTGGGTTATTTGCTACATTGGATCCGCGATACAGCGGCCCGCTATGGGACCCTATGGGACGCTATGGGACCCTATAGGACGCTATGGGACGCTATGGGACCCTATGGGACCCTATAGGACGCTATGGGACGCTATGGGACCCTATGGGACCCTATAGGACGCTATGGGACGCTATGGGACCCTATGGGACCCTATGGGACGCTATGGGACCCTATGGCCCACTATGGGACGCTATGGGACCCTATGGCCCGCTATGGGACCCTATGGGACCCTATAGGACGCTATGGGACGCTATGGGACCCTATGGGACGCTATGGGACCCTATAGGACGCTATGGGACGCTATGGGACGCTATGGGACCCTATGGGACGCTATGGGACCCTCTGGCCCGCTATGGGACGCTATGAGACGCTATGGGACGCTATGGGACACTATGGGACCCTATGGGACGCTATGGGACCCTATGGGACCCTATGGCCCGCTATGGGACGCTATGGGACCCTATGGGACGCTATGGGACGCTATGGGACCCTATGGGACGCTATGGGACCCTATGGGACGCTATGGGACCCTATGGGACCCTATAGGACGCTATGGGACGCTATGGGACGCTATGGGACCCTATGGCCCGCTATGGGACGCTATGGGACCCTATAGGACCCTATGGGACCCTATGGCCCGCTATGGGGCCCCTGTAGCAGTGAGACGTGTGTTCAAACATGCGGAGCGCAGGGGGCGCATTCGAGGCAGAGCGTCTCCACCTGATGGGAGGGATCGATCGTAGGGTTCTCCGAACCACGGCATGCGAGGACACACAGCGGGTCAGCCTTCCACACACACACACACACACACACACACACACACACACACACACACACACTGTATATTTATCAGGCAGGCGGACAGAGCGGGTCTTACCTGCGAGAGCCATTCTTCGTCCTCGGGCCCACTGGGCTCTGAGGACAGACTGTCGTAGGACTCGTGGCGTGCGATGGGGCCTGGGCTTCCGGGCGGAACCACTGGGGACAGAGAGACGGGTCAAACAGATGACGTAAACAAGCAGCCTGATTTCAAAATACACAAAACAAAGCCGTGCAACACACACACACACACACACGCGCGCGCGCGTATGCAAATAGTGTTAGCACAGAGTGAATTAAATAACCGATTAGCCAGCATTTGCATTGCAAATGTAACCAAGTGTGTAAATAGATGAACTCTTGTATTGTCTGTATCACTGTTTAAAGTGAGTGGAAAATAAATTGGCAATGTTTGATTGTTGGAGGACAGTTCCATCAAACTATGTGTACTTTAAAATATGGCTATTCACTTATTTTATATTGCTACGCCACAAGCAATGAATAACCAAAGCTCATTGAAAAACAAGAAAACATTGGCCCAACAGTAAGCATTGGCCTATCTATTCTCAAGAGCCATCGCTTGTGTGTGTACAGTCATCATACTATGTCCACTAGTGCAGAGGATACCTCTAATTTCTCCGGGTTCAGGTTTACAAAATGGACAACATTTCTGCCATTTAAAAGCTAACTTTAATCATTTCCTTTAGCAAAGCTACTGGATTGTCATTAGAGGACATTACAATGTATTCAGACCAAAAATAATCAGTAAATCGTCCAGAAAAGAAATTGCCCATGCCTGTCATGCCAAATAAAATTTTCTGTAAATGCAAGGTTATGATTGGTTTCCATGGTTTTAGACAAAAAAAAGGTGCTTGAATGGTATCTCAGTTTGATCACATTTTCTGTTCACAAAAAACGAGCAACCAAGGATGTAGGTAATCACCCAAATTCAACATGGAAGCACGCCAGTAACATCAAGATATACGTCAAATAAACGTGTATATTATATACATTTCACTAATCTCTAGAGTCTCACGTTGGTTATTTTCGCTCCCGTTTTCTGCTTGTAATTTGTGTTATACATACATAAGCAGAGAAACGCGTTTCACATGGCATTCCTTTGTTTTTCTGAGGGAGAAATCCACAGAAATAAAGTAGGACAGAGAAGAAATGGCTATAAAATAATCATTAGTCTTAATGTTGAACTCTCCCACGCCTTGGTCACAGGGCAGGGACCGAGCAATAGGACATGTGGGCATATGCGTGCCAGAGTGTGTGAAAGAGCATGTGTAAGTGTGAGTGAGCGAGAACATGTGTGTCAGACTGTGCTTCTGAGTGTGTGTGTGTGTGTGTTTGTATGCGTGCGCGCGTGAGTGCCCATCAGCAGTATCAGGGGAGGGCGTGGGGCAGAGCGAGGAGTAAAGAGCGAGAGAGAGAGAGAGAGAGAGAGAGAGAGAGAGAGAGAGAGCGAGAGAGAAAGAGAGAGAGAGAGAGAGAGAGAAAGAGAGAGAGAGAGAGAGAGAGCTGCAAGAGAGCAGCAAGCTCAGACAGATGGGACACATGCAGGCTTGAATGAGCAGGCGTGTAGAATGAGGCCTTAATGTGTAGAATCGTCTCCCTCTCGCCACCTCGGGATGGGGTTTGTTTAACGCCCTGGAATGACTAATAAAGTTGTCAAAGGTTTTGTGCATCTGGCCCACACAAGGCGCTGCTGCCTTCTGCCTTCTGCCACACAGACTCTCGCAGCCTCGAACATGATTTGGCCATTTGGCCAGCGCCACGCACGCAATGCAGGTGTTTATAGGAGTAGAGGCTAGGCCCGGGTGGATCCTCCCTGAATCTGGTCTTTCTCTGGTGATGTCCATATTGGCCACAGATACACACACATTATTCTTCTGCAAAACACGACACTCAGATACGGAACAATTTGATGACAAAAAAAAGACATGACAAAGATCGGGAAAAAGGCCACGAGCGGGAACGAAAGACAAAACACGTATAAATAGAAAAAGAGGTGGAGTGATCTTGAATGGGAAAGAAGGGAAGGGAGAGACAGGGTGACAGGGTGAGAGAGGAGTAAAAAGGGGGTTCCGCTGATTGCATTTGGTCCGTCTGAGGAGTGAAAGAACAGAGCCTGTGTTGTGTTACTTATTAAACCAAATCACCCACCCACCTAACTCCCTCCCACCTCCCACCTCACACACACACACACAATCCTTCTTTCAGTCTCTTCTTCTCTTGCTCTCTTACCCTTGGGGCCAATAGCTGTTCCCTAATTAATTATTGATGCTCCGAAGCAGTTGGTTGGCCAGCTGGATCGGGTTTCCAGTGGGGGGTGGGTGCAAAAGTGAGTAGGCTGGGCAGAAGGGTAGGGGTGGCTTCATGGGCCAGAGGTAGTGAGCTAAGCTAAGGGTCAAGTCATTTTCTGTGTTGTGTGTGTGTGTGTGTGTGTGTGTGTGTGTGTGTGTGTGTGTGTGTGTGTGTGTGTGTGTGTGTGTGTGTGTGTGTGTGTGTGTTCTTTTGGCAGCCCAACACACACACACACACACAACACAGAAAATGACACACACACAGCCTAACTATGATCCTTTGTGTCAAACTGATCAGACACTTTTGATTCATAGACTGTTCATTATTGTCTAACTTAAGAAACAAGCCAGTGCCATAGACATAATAGTTAAAAAAATCTGATTTCAAATCTGTAGACAAGAGAACACGCTAAAAAATAAAAAATAAAAAATAAAAAAAAAGAACGGACAGGATATGTATTTGCCTGTACATTGCTCTCAGTGGTTTCCAACCTGATCTCAATCCTATTCGGTTTCCTACCACCTGCTGCTGACGCCTCCTGGGCGCTCTTGTTCCCATTTGGCCGGTCACCCTGCCCTCTGCTTCACTCTCGCTACTCACTTTCCCTCACTCCCGCGCTCTCCCTTACAGCTTCCTCTTTCCAGGGACGGTGTGACGGACAGACTCTGGCACGCCGGCCGACTGGCGTGGCTTGAGACGTTACGTAGCATTTGAGACTCGATTTGATTGGCAGCCTCTCCATTCAGTCGGCCACTCCGCATTACCCCTCTTTTCTCCCCCCCCCCCCCCCCCCCCTCTCTCGTTCTCTTTGATTACTGATCCGGGCCAATGGCGCCACAGTTTCGCTTTACCCAAATTCCTGATGCTGCATCGGCCTTCTCTCTCTCTCTCTCTCTCTCTCTCTCTCTCTCTCTCTCTCTCTCTCTCTCTCTCTCTCTCTCTCTCTCTCTCTCTCTCTCTCCCTCTCCCTCCCTCCCTCCCTCCCTCTCTCCCCTCTCTCTCTCAGGGCTATTGACAGGGCAACCGTGGCTGGTGGTCGCAGGCGGAACAGGCCCAGAGGGAACAGGCCCAGAGGGAACAGGCCCAGAGGGAACAGGCCCAGAGGGAACAGGCCCAGAGGGAACAGGCCCAGAGGGAACAGGCCCAGAGGGAACAGGCCCAGAGGGAACAGGCCCAGAGGGAACAGGCCCAGAGGGAACAGGCCCAGAGGGAACAGGCCCAGGGCCGCCAGCCGAACGGTCTGCACAGTTAGTGCATTATGTGAGGAGTATAAGAAAGGTCCGAGAAAAGCCACACACCCATCATCACTCGCCAGGCTCAAAGGAGCCAGCCAGCAATACAGGTAGTAAATTATTCACTCAGCCTCAACGTTGTTTGCTGCAGAGCAACTCTGCGGGTGTCTGAACACGTATTGCAGACGAGAAAGTAAATAACCACAAAAACGCCCCAGTGGCAGGAAAAAAAATGGGTGAATTGAAAGAGTGAACTTGGCCAATGGGAGTGTGAGAAAACCACACATTCATCAAGAGCAGTGCAAATATTATTCTAGGGATTAGAGGAGTCTTTTTCTTTTTTTTCTCCCAACACATTGGGAGGGGAAAGAAAGCGACGGCTCATTATACACTCGAATAATTCAGGGGCTGGGAAAAAACGGACCAGCAGATAAACGTTGTGAGAGTAACACATATATAACAAAAAACCTAGCATAGGCAGGGGAAGATGTGTGTGTGTGTGTGTGTGTGTGTGTGTGTGCGCGTGGGTGTGGGTGTGTGTATCTGTGTCTACGTGTGAGTGAGTGTGGATATGAGGCCTATAAAATATCCTCAATGTGTGCGTCTTGCTTGGCAACCTGCAGGCCGCATGCCTATGCGTATCACTCTCTCTGCTCTTATCTGCATAGGCCAGCGCCTGGAGGAGCAGCAGTCTCCTGCAGGCCACCAGGGCGGTGTAGATAGTGACCATGAAGTGGCGCCACCGCTGCCTCTTTATCGTCACCCATCCTTGAGGTTTCCGGCTGGCCTGACCACCCCACCCCACCCCCCACCCCCCACCACACACACACACACACACACACACACACACACACAAAGACATCACCCCCACCCCACCTCCCGCCCCCTCCACATGCTGCATTTTTAATCAGCCTGGGTCATCCAATATAGATTGGCGAGACTGGAGATCATGGACTGTCCATCAGCTGCAACTAGCTTTCTTGTGCTGGATGTTTCCAGGCCACTTATACATGGGGAGTCAGGCATGGCGGCTTGTTTGACAGTTTGTCAGTGAGAACGTGAAGAATGGAGAGAAAAGCATTGTCCAATAGAGGGGTGTTTCCATTTACAGCACCTCTCCATGGCTCGAGTTATTCCTACTTTTCCCAGCTTCTATCCAGGCTTAACAGCAGGGCTTGTATCACGGTTGTTGTTGTGAGCGTGCTTGTATACACACCCTGCCTTGACTCTCATGCGAATAGCTTCAATGACAGACCCGATCGGACAGGAACCCGGTCGTGGAATAATGATATATGGCCCAGGGTGCCCCGAAGCCCCTCTCTCCTGAATGATCTTTGTTTCTACTGGACGTGGGGGAGAAAACAGAGCGGAAAAGTGATGCGGGGAGACAGAGGCAGGGAGAGAGAACGCCAGAAATAAAGAATGTCCCTCGCTGGGCTCAAAAGCACAGACGGAAGGTGCCACATAGGAGAGCTCAGTGGGCGGCGGTGGTGGTGGTGGTGGTGGTGGTGGTGGTGGTGGTGGTGGTGGAGGACGTAGGCCAGGGGGGAAATGGCAGTGGTACAAGACTGTGTGTGTGGAGAGCTGAACAATTATGCATGGAACGCCTGGATCCTGCGGTGGCTCCTCACGGATCATCCGTTTGCAGGGGTAAAGGCACAGTGTTGCCTGGCGATCACTAATTGGACATACGGATTAATGCAACGAATCGGCGATTATGCGCCCAGCTCCTCGGCCTACTTTGGCGATGAGGACGCGGCGATACGGTGGCGCATCACACCAACGCGTCTTCATTGGGATGCGCACTGGAGGGGAGGACGATTAGCACTGACTTGCGAAGATATCCTACCAGTTACACTTGGAGCGCTGGGGGAAGTGAGCATCAATGCGCTAGTAGATCGGGGCAAACTTGGCTACCACTCACCCCGAAGCGCACACACACGGGCTAATTACAGACTTTTTGGTGTGTTTATAATTATGTGACGAGTGCAAAAATCAAGGGGGTTATTCCTGCGGTTAGACTCATAATGTGTGTGGCCATCCATGTGCACTCTGCGGCCTAACAGACTAGCCTTTGAGATGTCCAATAAAGTGCTTTGTGCTCTTCATACTTGTTATTGAATTAGAGAAGGTTGAGGGCATCAGCTAATTGGCCTAAGCGCATTGTCCGTTAGCATTGGCCAGGAACAGGCAGTCAAAAAATTAGAGTTGGATTTAAAAGGTGCAGCATTGAATGGCGAGACTGATAGCTATCTGTCGTATCTCCCCCGCCTCCGAGAAAGGAAGCTATGGGTACTTCTGACTGAAAGGCTCTCGGCTCAGCATGCAGCACCAATAACAGGGCGAGGACTCCCTTTCAGCTCAGAGGTGACATAAGAAATCAATAGGGCACTGGGAGGGGGGGCGTGTTCCTGACTAATGGCGCATAAAAAGAAAAAAGAAAAGAGAAGACATAGATGGGGATATGAGTATGTGCAAGCCCAAACATTCTCAGATGTGAATAAATAAGTACAAGCATATGTACAGACAAACATACAGTAGAATACACCATAAGAGTTGCCTGTGATCTATGTTGATGTTGAGACATATTGTGCCATGCAAATACAAATAAAAACGTATACTGTCTGCACATATATGTGTATCCCTGTATTCTTGACAATTCAAAACAGGGTATGAGCTGTAATGGATTGGATATTAAACTTTTCAATAGGAAGTAGGGGCCAACTGTTGGGTCCTGTTGTTGTTTATGTTTCTATAAAAATCATTATTATCTTTATGTACGATAATATCCAATACAATAGGCTCATAAAAAGATGTGGATTTCAATATGTATGTTGACGTTGTATTTACTGATTCACCGAGAAAAATGTCCACTGAGGTTACAGATCTTCAAAAATAAGTAGAAACCATCCCGTTTAATTGTTTTGATTGTTTCAAAGCAATGCTTTTTACAAGTGCCCAGGAATCGATTTACAATATTTCTTGGTGTAATAATAGTGGACTTACCTTGTAAAGTTTTCAATCGCAGAAAAAGGTCATTTCAACAAGAAATGCGCATAACTATAACATACAACATCAACACTAAGCATAGTAAGTGCTGGTTAAAGCCTACAATATAAACATACATAAAGGCAACACACTGTGTCCCATACATATAAGGTACACTTTAACCTATATAGATTAAACAGCAGGGGGGGGGGGGGGGGGGGGGGGGGGTGGGGGGGGGGGGGGGGGGGGACTTTAAGAGCACTTACGGCCAACGAGGAGATACTGGTAGTACTGCACCAGGTCCGACGCCAGCACCAGGGGATGGTTGGTGTTGAACGGGGGCTGGAGCTCATTCCACTGTGGGGTCCTGCTCAGGAGAGGGGGAAGAAACATATAGCATATCTGAGGGCCAAGTGCATGTAACCCTGCTGGGTCTCAAATGGACCCCCTCCTACAGTGTGTGCATTTAGCAGTGTGAATGTTTTTCCCAACAAAAAACATGTCATCACAGTGGGGAAGGGGGGGGGGGGGGGGGGGGGGCAAATATGGGGCCTGCCCTATTCAACCCCAAACATCACCATTTATGTTGTGGATTCTGGATGCATATTTCTGTGTACATATGTACATATTATACTTGTGGATTTCTTGCCATGGGTGGGGGGGCATGAAGGATCATGGGAGAGCTCACCTGGCTAATGTCCAGCAGGCCCTTGGACAGCTGTTGAGCTCCAGAGGTGTCTCGTCGCTTATCTTCTGCGCTGTGCTGATTGGACGAGGCTCCAGGACATGCTCCACCAAGTTGCCGTAGCAACTGAGGATGTACAGCGAGTCGACCACCGACTGCCTGGATTGGTCTGGTATTAGAGTTTTGGGGAAGACTTTAGCACTTTGATATAAATTGGTGAAAAGCTTAATGATCCAGCGGACAAAGATATTGTCTCACCTTTCTCCCTCTTCATGTTGGGATTAGTGATGAACCAGGAGCGCGAGGACGCAAAAACGGTTGCAACAAAGAATTCCCCTCCACTGGACTTGCTGGGCGAGATCTGTGGCGCCGGCTTGCCTTTGCTTCATGGGAAAGATAGGACAAATGATACGAGTGAGAAGTGACAAAAGTGGGACGAGTTGAAGGTGAACATTCAAATACACAATGTTGCCCCTTCTGAAGATGACAAGTACACAGACAGGACAACAGCACATCTGTCAACAACAAAAAGCACATTTGCTACGCATGCAAGAATAGATCAAACAGAAAAAAGGTTTGCAAATAAAATATCAGCAGGAGGGTGAAAAGTTTCCTTGTACATACTTGAAAAATATTCCAGGAAATGATCATTGAAAGACTAATACATCATATCTGAGAACATGTAAGAAGTACGTTAGTACTTACTTATATGTAGTACTGATAATAAAGGCGCGGTGACTTGCTTTTCTTGCTGCAACAGTATATTCTTATAGTATACATATTGTAAAGAGTAATAGACTACAACATCAACAGCACATGTGGAGGTGCACCACATGCACGAACCGACACATGGGGATAATTAGGTCCATAAAGGAGGAGATACCAAGAGCATTATGGCTCCTTTACTAAAATCCTATGACTGCAGCGTTCGTCAAGCCACTTCCGCTGGTTGCATCACTCTGACTTAACCAATGGAGAGCATTCATGAGGAGTTACTGGATTATTCGCCATGTCAGAACCGCTTGTGAGGAAGACGATGCAGAAGGTGGGGGGGGGGGGGGGGGGGGGGGGGGGGGGGGGTTCAGCTGCAATATCCCCCAAAACACCCCGCTCGGCTGATCATATGGAAGTGATCAAAACGTAGGTTCACATGTTGTTCCCTGGCCTCATAATCAACCTGGACAGCAAAATCCAACAGCGCATTTCAGACAACACGTGCACAAGGTAGCCCCGAACCCTGAGGCTTGTGTTGCGCAATCCCAAAGGGATGCTTAACCTTGACCTACAGTTAACCACACTTGTGCGGGGGAATGCTTGTTCACATACGTTAGTGATGAAGAGCAAGGAGAAAAGTCAATTGTCAAACAGAAACAAAAGATACACTACCAGACTGTATCCTATAGGCTAACTATAGTGTAATTAACCAAACCATATGAATACCAAAGCAACTCTACCATGATGCAGAACTGTCCTTACCCCCCCCCCCCCCCCCCCCCCTAGCCATCACACTAATAGAAGTTGAATGGCTGGGGTTGCTGGCCTGGCCTTTTGCTCTTTTGTCTTCCCTTTCTAACTGTCAGCGGCTCGTAAATGAGTCTGTGGATACCAGAAGACGTTGATGTCTCTGTGTAGCCTGTGTAAACGCAGGATGAGGGAGTGAGGTTTTAGAGGCACGGCAAAGTGACTTTTAAGAAAACAAGCCCAACACACACACACAGGTTTCGCAGCATGGATTTCTTATTGTTTAATCTGGGGCCTGTGAATAACCACACATCTATCAACGAGTCGTGTATATGGAGGAGGATGAAGGTGGAGATAATATCATAGTCAGTATATCGCATTGGCTAACGCCCTGCCCAGCGCTTCATCCTCTTCCTCAGGCCTGTAGGTGTGTCAGCTGGCATCCAGACGATAAGGCATTAAACCAACATGGCGCGCTACAGATTCCCTTTCTTTCCCTTTCAGTTTCACTTTCCTTTTCTCCACCTCCATCTGTGTGATCCCGGACCCTGTGTCCTTCCAAATGGACTTGAATGAATGAACACGATATGTTATGTGGATGATTGAGACCATCTTGGATCAAGAGATCCTCAAGATATTGAAATGATTTGAAAAGATTTTTTGATATTTTTTTAATATCCATT
>JACYXH010000182.1:990000-1030000 GCA_026745465.1 Lota lota
GAGAGAGAAAGAAAGAAAGAGAGGGAGAGAGAAAAGTTCACTTCACCAAGCAACTCAATCATCTCACTGGCTCCACACGCATTCAGAGCGTTGCATGGCTAGGGGAACATACGTCCAAACTGAGCCTGCCGTAACACAATGCATCTCACATAAAACACTAGTTGCTTGAAAATAAATTGCCCCTGAGGTGTGTTAACAGAAAACATATGTTTTATAGCAAGGAAGATACAGATAATCAAATGCAGCCAAATGATAGTCCCTGATGATGCTTGCAATAAGGCATGACCAATGGAATAAACCAATCAAGCAATGAAGGAATAACGTCTGACTTGCTAGCTGACACTAGATGGATGAATGCATTCTGCTTTCTAATTCCACGGTATGAAGCCAGACAAAAAGGAAGGAAATAAATAAATACAGAAATGCAAAATAATAATGTGATAAATATGTGTGGAGTGAGGTTGAGCGCGCTCAGAGAATACAATCAAAAATGGAGTAGCTACATAAAAAAGGTGGAATGCTGAAAAACCTAGTAAAAAAAAAAAAAGCACAACAACAGCTGGAGAGAGTGCAGAGCACAGAAATCAGAAAACGCCAAGTTAGCAATTACTTACATCACATGCAGACATGTTACTGGTTTGACCTTAACATTTCTATTTTGCTGAATATTATTCTGCGGCAGGAGAGAGGGGAGAAGGCACGCTCCTATCAAACAATGATTGAGCATATGTGTCATACCCAAGGCTTTAGTTAAAAGAAAAAAAATGGTTTGATGCAAACCCGAGACAACACTGCAAAAGAATAAAAAATAAATAAAACACCCTTGATGTGAGCTGTACACGAACAAGACTTGCTGCTGCTGAACCGTATTCGTACACTAATAACACTAAGAACAATAACAAGTCCCCCTGGCACATCTGACTCACACAAAATGTAACCAAAGAAGTCAACGACAAAATGAGAACAGCATGTCTGTTTTTGTTTACAAAAGTATTTCTCCTCGGAAAACATGTAGGTCTAAGCAAATTGAAAGAACGGGTGAGCGAGTTGTTCTTCTTAAATAAGACTGTTAAAAGGAAAGAGCCTGGTGGGACGGATGAGAAGTGTCATTTCCCCAAACGTGCCCCCCCCCCCCCCCCTCACACCGCCACCGCCCACGAAGTGGCCTCCAGGCTGACGCGTTGGGATCCATTATTCAAGGGATGTGAGGTGTCGCCATGCAGAATACATCAAATCAAAAGTACTTTCAGGGAATTCCAGCAAACCCTCGCTGCGGCTTGGACACACAGACGACATCGGATGCTTCTCCTCCGCTGAAGCAATACAAACGGGTCATCACAGCACAACAAAGAAAAGAAAAAGAAAAGAAGTAACAGTACAAGGAATAAAGTAGGGGGTTGAGGAAAACAAAAAGATTTACAATCACGGTGGGTTCAAAATATGGGGTACACTTATGGCTCACATGTTGTTCAAATAAACGGAGAGACAAATGAGAGAGGCAATCAGGTAGCGACGGGTGTACAGTAGACAGACGCATGCTGCTGGGGAGGTGGGGGGTGGGGGAAGGTCGGAGAGAGGGGGGGGGGGGGGGGACAAGGAGGGGTTGAGACCAACTCACCATGGAGTTTTAATGGCAAAGCATCCAGCCCCAAAGAGGTAGGGTCTTCGTGGGAGAGAGAGAGGAGAGGGGAAGGGGGCCGTGGTGGGGGGGGGGGGGGGGGGGGGGGGGGGGAAGAGAGACACACACACACACACACACACAGCAATAGATGGAAAAACCATTATTAGAAGGAGCACACTTGAGCAAACACACTTTTCACGTCTTTTTTTTTTGGACATGTCTGTTTAAAGAGCACAGCGCATATCGAGCAGGAAGCAGAGTGTCGGTGGGCTAAGATGGATTTGAAAACCTTGAGGGGACGGCTGGGCGATTGAAGCCATCCAGCTCCATGTTAAAGTGTGATACCATACTTTTGGCAGATGCAGCATGACTGCATTTTTTGTCCTTTTTCAGGAGTGGGGGGGGTGGGGGGGGGGGGATTGCTCTTAAGACATCTTTCATGCATCATCTTCTTTTTTTTTTGAAGGAGGACATTACGTAGGATCCTGCAGTTCTGCATCTCCTTGGAAAGAGCTTTCATTGTTAAATATAATATGAACAGTTCACTTTTTTCCCAGGACAGCTTGAAAATGTATCTTAGCCGGATGTTTGCTGAGCAGTAAAGTTTACAAGGGACGTTTTGTCTGGGTTGTGCGTTCCAGGTAATATTTACAGTGTTGCATCATGTGACATGTATCTTATTTGTGAACCGTTTTGGGGTGTAAGGGGATTTAGATATGCACTGATGCATTGAGATGCAAATACTTTGTGGCAATTGATTTGAATACATTTTGAATTACATAAATAATAAGACTTAATCCTATTGGCATTGCGTTGTTCTCCCCAGTCAAATGTATATTTTCAGTACATTTTAATCAATCTGTATTGATATAAATCTAAACCAACCCAGTATCTTGACACACCCGTTGGTTTCCAATGGACTCATTGTCAACTTGAGGTCAGACATGAACACTTCCAGCTCCAATGTGTATTGAAACTGGTTTGATAGTGGCTCAATCCTTCAGTGCTGTGAAGCAAGAATGTGGGCAGTGCGTTCCCTGTGATTATCCTAACACATACATCAAGGCCATGTGCCTCCGTGACAATCTAGTGTGTATGTTCTTTTGCGTGTGTGTGTGTGTGTGTGTGTCTCATCGAGCCTGCGTGTGTCCAGAGAGTTTACAAAGCATTTGGGAGTGGGAGTGTATTCCTGTGTTTATTCCGCACATGCAGAGATAGTGAGTGAGCTCCGTAAACAGTTTACAGTAAATAAAACCGTTTCCTAACAGCAATAAAGGGTCCAATGAGACTGAACTCTGTCCCTCCCCACCCCCCCCACAGGATACACAGCCAAGTAAAGCACTCCACAGCCCTGCTTTCTTTTATGCGTTGGATGCATCCGGATCTCTCTAGGTGATAAGAATGAAGGTTTGAATGTAAGAGGGGAACGGAAAATAAAAAAGTAGTTATTTAGGTGAAAATTATGGGGTTGTTCGAAGATGGGAGTTTAGCTTTTTTGGATGAACACAAGTAAGCTGTTGGACATTGCTGGTGCAGATGAAGGAAGTCAGCGGGTCGGGGGGGGGGGGGGGGGGGGGGTTATATATATTATCCAAGGATTTTAATTTATGTTACTGAGAGACAAATTACAATTAGGGAGGATGAGAATGTGAGGAATGTGGGGTGGAGTTGACCTCACAAATGGATTGAAAATGAGTAGTCGAAAGTTAAATGAATATATATATATATATATATATATATATATATATATATATATATATATATATATAAATGCATACATATGAAGTACTGTAATCACATAGTAAATCTATTTGACTCATGTACCTGCATGATTTCTACACAGTTGAATGTGATTTTGTAAGTCACTTTGGATTGAAGTGAATTCATCCACATCCAGAATTTACATCCAAATCCAAATTTGCACTTGAAATAATGAAGATCACATTATTTAATTTGAATGGAAAAATAGAATGCATGCTTTTTATATAGACTTCGATTTAACCGCTGTGTAAAATAAAAACATGAGCAACAAAACCACCATTTCCTTAAGCATAAAAGCAATAAAGCATAGGAATATTTCCTAACCATCCACATTCATGCTTTCATGTTGCACAACAGCTCCCCTTCGAAACAAAGAAGACCAAACTGAACGTGCGGTGACAACAACTCCAAGCAGGAGAGACAGAAACAGAACAGAGCAAGATGGCGAGAAAGAGCAGCAAATCACCAATCAACCTTGTAGGGCAACGACCCCACTCCGGCACAATAATGGCTCGCACATCTCTTAACCAATCGGCCCTAATAGCTGCTCCGCCGGGGCCATTAGAAGCGGGAGGGGACAGGGAGTTAGTGGGTGATTTGTGCAAATGGTTTAGCACTAGGCTGGTGCGTGCGACAACTTTTGGCGGTGATAGAGGCCGCGCAGGCTACAGTATGTCACTGCACATCCGGCTAAAGCCACAACCTGCCCATAGTGTTCCTAACAGCCCCTTTTTAATGGGCGTTTCCATTAAGGCACTATGAGACAATGGGTTAGCTGTAGGAGCCCGGGCTGCCTGCGTGTATTACAGTAATCTGTTGGCCCATCTGTGGCAGGTCGTGGGGGGCTAGCTCATTCTCTCTCTTGTTTAGCTGCTTTTGTGTGTAATCTCAATCAGCATTTGATGGAAAAATGTCATCAGTGGGATTCTGAGAAGAGTGGTGATGTGTTATTTCATGAAGTAGGAATGTGTACGTTTGTGTGTCTGGAGGTGTGAGGCATGCCGAGGTAACTTGCACAATTTGTTCTTCACCCATACATTTCAGGGGCCATCTCTTTTGATGGTGAACAATTCTTCTTTTCATGCGTCCTTCCAATTCGGAACTTTTGGCAGAATTTGGCCGGACAGGATATGAAATGTGGGGAGAACACAGCTGGGTCAGAGGTCATCCTGACACCCCCTCTGCTGACCTGTCAGTAGCGAGCAACTCTAAGGGCTGACAGAAGCCTGGCTATGGTCTCCCCTCCCCTGACCTAACCTTGGACAGGAGGAGAAGCAGAAAGAGTAGCAGGAGGAGGAGCAGGAGGAGGAAGGAGCCCATGCTGTGGGAGGTTGTCAGAGCTAAGCACCAAATGCCAAGACAGGGATTTAATTCGATTTCTTTACTTTAAGAGACCACCAACCAACATATGATATGTTCTATATTTAAGGGTAAGGTTCTGAATTGATTTAGGTGTAATTATATATGATGACATTTACAAACACACCTTTTTATTTTTTTTTGTATATTGTTGTTTTTGTATTTTTATAAAAGAAAATATGGAAATAATTGGAGAACACATGAAATAAAAAGTATTATATTATTAAACCAATGAAATAACAAAATGGTAGTGTTCTTGAATAATGCATGTGTATATATGCGTATGTGTCATGAAACACAGGCCCACAGCAGACAGCCTGCTATGAGAATGTAGGTTAAGCAGCTGGTGTTCTCCTCTGCCGCCCTGCCAACAGGGATCTGCTCATACAGGTGTAAATACAGCTGCTTGATGCCCCACACACACACACACACACACACACACACACACACACACACACACACACACACACACACACACACACACACACACGCACACGCAGGCTGTGCAGACAGACAGATGGTGCCTGGGTACTCTTGTGCAAGTACAGTGTGAAAGCATTGATATCACCCCTCACTCTGGGGGCCCAACCTGCCTCCTCTATGAGTGTATTATGCGTGTGTGTTCTTCACCACCGCATCCGCGCTAAGCCGAGGAATCGGGTGTGTGTGTGTGTGTGTGGAGGGGGGGGGGGGGGCAAAACCGGGCAGCACAGCTGCATGTCCTGATGAATTAATGCTGATGCCCTCCCCTGGAGTGGACAAACGGACACAGACAGACAGACAGACGTGCGGAGAGACAGGCCTACCAACCACTTTGAATGTGCTCTCCATATTATATTGTTTGGATATACTATATATATATATATATATATATATATATATATATATATACACACTTTATACTTATTATATAATATATACATACATAAATATATACTCGCACATAAATAATAAATATCTATATACATGTATGTGTGTATATGTGTGCGTGTGTGTGTGTGCGTGTGAGAGAGCGTGTGAGTGTGTGTGTGTGTGTGTGTGTGTGTGTGAGAGAGCATGTGTGTTTGTATGTGTGCACAGGAGGGATTATGTTTGGGTAATCGTCCATACATAAGATCATGGTATTTATATATAGGCAAAACCGCATCCAGTTTCAAGACACGTTGATCACCTGGTGTCAGGTCTCTGTTGTTATACTCAGAGCTCACTTATCAAATATCACAGGTAAATAATTCCCTTTGCTGCCTGCTTGGATCATTATAGCATTTCCCATTCAAACCCACACAGGAAAATAACATTTAAATGAAACTATTAAAACATGCCCGTATTTTTAAAGCCACCTGTATGTAAATCCCGGTGCAGTTGTTGCTGCTGATGATGATGCACCATAGTGTCCCTAAAACGACATGATTTAAATGTGTGATGAAGATCTTGCTGTTTAAACCGAAAGCCACACACAGCCTTAGAGTTTGGGTATCACTGTGGGTTGTAGGGCATCATGGACGTACGACCTCATTATACCAGTAAAAACATTCACATGCTCATTTTCTTGTCGATTCTTTTTTCTCACAAAATCACTCCACTGCCGACACGCAAATCTTTTTTTCTGAACAAAGTCACGTGTGTGTGTGCGCGTGTGCATGTTGTTGCTTCAAGAGTTGATGCAAAAGGAGAGGTTAACTGAGACAAAGGAGATGCACACACATCAGCTTAAAAGGTGCACCAGAAGAAAGCTTCCATAGCCCACTGAACACGATTCACTGTCAGTGGAGCAGTGGCAGGGGTCCACGGACGTTCAGACGCCTCAAACATATCAATCCGCCTTTTTTTAAAGAGGTAAATACCTTCAAAATAAAGCCTACTACAAAAAAACGGCATCAAAATAGTTTTCTGCAGCTATCGAAAACCAAGATAAACCTTGCCCTCGTCTTTCCCTTGATTGGAATAAAAACCGATGGATTGATTGATCGTGGCCATTGGCACTAGGATTTCAGAACATTATGGCGCATGCCTATTTTGAAAGCGAAACAAATCCAAGGTGTGTGTAGCTGAGGACTTACCCAGATCGTTTGGTGATGGTGCCCAGGGTCATGGGCTGCTTGATCTGGGCCAGGGGCAGCACCACGGTGAGGCTGGGCAGCGGGGAGAGTCGAGGGTTGCCCATGTTGTTGTTGGTGAAGCTGTTGTAGGACTCCTGGCTGCTTAGCTTGGCTGCAACAGGGCAATAAACAGCATCGCCAGCATTATTCAAAAACATATTTCAAGAAGCACAGAGGACGCTCGAATATTTGTGCCGAGAAAGCTTCACAGGAATTGATATACCGTGAGTGACAAACAAAGCTGATTCCAAATCGAAAGTTTAGATACCGTGTTTATTTGGAGGTGATATATATTATTTCTACACTGAGTAAAAAAAAGAAGTCCAGTCTCAACAATCTGAAGTCAACAGCCCGTGCAAGCCTCCACACACACACACACACACACACACACACACACACACAGACACACACCTGGGTTCAAGGCCCGCTTTGGAACTGATTGGAGGTAACAAGCTCAAGATGCTACATTACAAAGGCTCTAGCTCTGGTTTTAGAGCACTGCAGTCTGTTAATCAAGGCCAATCAACACAGGCCATACACACAGACTCGACACACACACACACACACACACACACACACACACACACAGTCTGATAATCCAGAGCAACATATCTCATCTCACATATCCTGGTGGAAGCACAGCCAAACATAATCAGGCCATGTCAAAGGGCTCCCAGCAGACCTAATGGCCTCCAACAGCAACACTGGCGCGTTGAAGGAAACACTGGTGAGGGCCTGTGTTGGTTCACTCACTGTTGGGGGGGGGGGGGGGGGGGGGGCGTTTGTTTGTTTTTTCATCTTTATTTATGCATCATCTACGCTTGTGCTAGAAGTGTATCTAGTTGCCCAACAGATTGCAGGCTCTGTTAGAGTTTAGTTCACAAGACAGATTGGCTCTTGGGAAGGCGCAGCAGGGCATATGATTGCATGAGAAGTTGCTTATACATGGCTTTTTTTTTTGTAAGCAAATCCCAGGTGTCCGTGTGTACGAAGTCATGAGGAAAAAACTTGACGTCTGTGCGTCTTTGTAAAATAGCTTTATTTTAGAAAAGGGAATCGCTTATCATGAATTGTTTTTTGATTGCATATTCCAACATCCTGGACAATTTACATTTTAAATATTGTTGCTACCTTTTTGCTAAATATTGTAAGCAACATTGTTACATTGCAACCATCAGAGACTAAATATTTTCTTAAACTACAAAAAACGAGTCAAATGTAGGTATGAATGTTTGAATTCCTATTCCTATCATTTTATTCGCCTCCATCTGCTGTGTTTCCGCCAGAAACATTCTTAAATAGTTAAAAAGGAAATAAAGTGAGGAATCTCTAGATCGTGACACAATGTGATCTCTGAATGTTGTTCTAACCCTTATTGTTCCTATTGTTACATTCAGACAGGCAGAAAAAAAACAAAACACACTGGATTAAATCAAACTAAAGTACAGAGGAAACAAGGAAGACCTAGGGTATTACATGAGAGCAGGAGAAGAGTGTCATGTCATTATATGGTGGCTGCAATCAGGCCTGGCTGAGTGTTCTGGGCTCCCGGTCTTTTAGATCATTAACCTGTAGCTGAGTTGTATTAGTTCTGCCAAGACCCCTGCTTTGTGTACTCCAAAAGAAATGTTTGTGTGCGCAGGGCGGCAGGATGGGGATGGAGGGCCCAGCATTTAGAGGTCTTTGGTGGAACCACAATGGTGGAGCCATTAAGCAACAGAGACCATTGCACAAGACTCTCTCCCTCTCTTGGCTCTCTCTCTACCTCCTCTCCTAAGCCCCAGATACTAACGTGGGGGCCTCTGCTGTGCAGCGTTTGAGGGTCCTTCACATTTCAAAAGAGGTACACCCCCAAGGCTGGGCACCTTTTGTTTGTAGGGCCCAACGTCGGCAGAAAAAAAATCAGCACAGGAAGCAGCCTGAAAAGCCATAATGGTGCTTCACAGACCAAAGAGAGGAGGGAAGGAAAAAAAATGTTAATGAGTTTAGCATCCCCTTCCAAAACGGACAATTCACTTTGCTGGGTACCCTAGTCCTTCAGGTCTTTGCATTATTAACCTCTAGTGGTACAATCCCCCCCCCCCCCCCCCCTCCCCCCCCCCCAGGCTGCAGCATGACGGAACAGGTGTTGTTTGACTGGGGAAGAGGGTCAGAAGGGAAGGCCACGATCACGTTGACTTGGCCGTCATATCACATCACAGTGTCAGTCAAAATGTCTGTAAGTGTGTGTGTGTGTGTGTGTGTGTGTGTGTGTGTGTGTGTGTGTGTGTGTGTGTGTGTGTGTGTGTGTGTGTGTGTGTGTGTGTGTGTAGGGGGGGCATGTAGCGGGTTTGGGGTGACACCCAGCGCAGGCTAGCTCTGACGCAAGCGTGTCGGGAAACGGACACGCACCGCCAGAAGATGATACATAAACAACACAGCGTCTGCGTTGTCCGGCTGGTGTCTGGAGGAAGACACACAGATGGACAGACGGACGAAAGCAGAGCGAGGCGGGAGGAAGGAGAGGGAGACAAAGAAGAGGCGAGAAAGGAAGGGAGACTACATCCGAAAAAAGAAAAGAAAAAAGCCAATCAAAGGATCGAGGACGACTGGGATCTTATGGTGTGATAGAGAATAACAGATCAAAGTGAACGCTTTATGGAAGGGAGAGCGAGAGAGAGGTAGAAGGAGTGCGAGACAGAGAGGGAGAAAGATGAGAAGAACGGAACGTCTGGCAGACGGATAGTCCCCGTGCGGCGGCTCTGGGAGATGATTTGATTAATGACCGGGGTGTGTGATGTGCCTGAGCACTGATACATGACAGTCCCATGGAAAGAAGATCCATCAATGCAAATCCTCAGCCCCCGTCGTCGTAATGAGAAAAAAACTCTCGTCCTGCCAAAAGGTCACCCAAGCCCCCGCCCCCGCCCCCCCCCCCCCCCTCGCCCCAAGCGGCCCCGTTCATCCACCGTCCAAACTTTTTCAGAGTCCCCCATGTCCATCACTGTCCACCGCTTGTCCTCTTGTCTCAACAGCATTTGCATCCACATCTCGCATCTCTCTCGCGCTCAACGCGGCCGCCACCGTCGCCTACCCGGTGGCCTCCTGTCTCGCCTCGTTCCCCCCCTCCCGGGCGCCTCGGCCCCCTCTCACGTTTCCCTCAGCTCGTTTAATCCCTGATTTGCATCTGATCCAAGCAGACGTGCCCAACGGATGAGCCGAGGCAAGGAAAAGGACAGTCCCACACCCTGTCCCATTGACGAGCGCGAGAGCCACGCTGAGTAAGAGATTTGAATTTTGCTCGAGGGTATAGAGGAGGTGGGGAGTACGGCTGGCAGGGGAGGAGGCGCACAGGAGCGGCAGGGGGAGGTGAACGTGACAGGCGGCAGGCTGGGAAGAGGCAAGAGGTTCAACCAGGGCTGTGAAATGGTGAACAAACTGTGTTGTGTTTGTTGGTGAGGTTTATGATGGAGAGGGTTGTGGGGGGGGGGGGGGGGGGAGGGGGGAGTTGGGAAGTTTATTCAGAGTTGAGCGTGTATTTTAATATCTAGTCCTTTAGCCGAGCGCTTCTCCACATTATTAGAAATCTCTCACGGGGATCTCTGTGGACATTGTGTTCGCAGCCAGAACCGAAGCCAGATTTCGTTATTCTGCCCCTATATATCAATGTACAATATTGAACTTAAAAGTGGATTCAAACCACATTCTATACATAGACTTTATGAATGTATTCAAAGTAAAATATACACTTGAGTGTTCAGAGGAAACAACAAGCAGGGCCGATATTGGCCGATATTGCATTGGCCGGCAAGCATAAAAGCATGTGCGCATGAGGCAAGGAACTGAGCTCTTCAAGTTTACGGCATGTTATTATTTACACTGCTTCGTCACACGGGAGCGAGTCGATGCACGGGTGGAACAGACAGGCAGCTCTAGTACTGGATCAGATGACAGCATATTCTAACCGTGTGTGTGTGTGTGTGTGTGTGTGTGTGTGTGTGTGTGTGTGTGTGTGTGTGTGTGTGTGTGTGTGTGTGTGTGTGTGTGGTGTGTGTGTGGTGTGTGTGTGTGTGTGTGTGGTGTGTGTGTGTGTGTGCGTGTGTGTGTGCGTGTGTGTGTGTGTGTGTGTGTGTGTGTGTGTGACCACGATGTAGGTCAAGAAGCTAGTAATCCACGGTGGCCAACAATTGGATGTTGTTGTGGGAGGGTTTCAGTTACGGCTGAAACCCTAGTTTGTTTTTGTATTTTGGTAAATTAATTTGTATTGATATTTTTTTATCAATGTATGGATTTATTTGTTTACATAATGTACTCATATCATTTCCTTATTCCTCAGGTGAAGTAAATACAGACAATATATTTCCTTCGGCACAAAGCATGTATATTTTATAATGTTAATTGGTTGTTCATCCAAAAATGTTGTTAACCATTGAGATTATTCTGGTTAAGTTTAGTACCTGACAGACTCCAGAAGCTAATTTACAATCCACCACAATGAAATCTGATTGGAGTTAGTCTGTCGCCAATAGCTTCAAACCAGCTGGTAAAACATTGTACATTGTGTCCAACATTATTGAGTTTCCATGCCTGCGTACACTGTCATTTAACTTTTACCCATACAAATATTAATTTGAAAGTATATACTTATTACACTTGCCTTGAGAAGAAAATACTCAATGTTGCCCATTTCATTAGCTTCAGGAAAAAAAAATGGGGTTATATTGTATTAGGCTATTCCATTATTTTTGTGGAAATGTGGCCGTTGTAGTACATGGTTTGTTCTCCTGCACTTTTTGCATACATTTTTTAAACGAAATAAACCTATGAAGCAATAATCTTGCTTGATGTGTAGATGCTTTAGGCTGCTGAATACTAGGCTGCAAACGGTTCAGCGAATATCAAAAAATAAAAATAAAAATAAAAGCCTTGTCCGCATCGCTGGCAGTAAAATTGCATCCTAACTCGGGCTTGGATTGGACCAACAAGAAAAGAGCCAGTAGTCTGCTAATGTAGCACAAGGCAAAAGCAACAAGTTAAATCCATCATTGCCTATGCACTCTAAATACCCAGGTGTAGCAGAGCCACAAGCTGGCCATAAGCAGACAAAATGGCACTGACTGAAGAAATGAGAAATTAATTGAAGAATCAAATTAGAATACAAATAATTGAATATAGCAATAAATACATAAAGAGGTATAATAATAATAATACCAAAAAATTACTATGTGAGTAGAAGCAATAGATGAGTAAACACAAATAATTTAATGCAAAAATTGTTTGTTTGGTTATTGTCCTCATACACACACACACACACACACACACACACACACACACACACACACACACACACACACACACACACACACACACACACACACACACACACACACACACACACACACACACACACACACACACACACACACACTCAAGGCTGAGGAAAAGGTATCTGGTTGTTTATTTGCACACACAAACACACACACACACACACACACACACACACACACACCACCACTATTAAAAAGTCTGTTTTCTGTCTTTACCTTTTAAAACTTTTAAGAAAAGTTGCTAAAAAACAAAACAATACAGCAGCGGCAAACTTCTCTTTCGTTTTGTGTTCTCTTTCCCCCAGATGTCTGGTTTAGAAAACAGCTCGACACCAAAAGCTGGAAGGAGTCAAGCATGGATAATGAATGAGAGTGAGTGATGGAGAGTGAGAGAGAGAGAGAGAGAAAAATATATATGTTGAGCAAGTGCACAGAGAGAAACAGAAAATGAAATGCTTATGCTTTTGTCACAATCTACAATTGAGGATGATAATTTGTCAGATTCAAGGTAAATTAGCTTCATTTTACGCTATGTGTATAAATTCACATTTGAATTGTTAAATCAAGGAGATTAATATATTAATTTGTGTTTGCAATGAATCAATGACAGTCCCTGAACTAATATTAACTACTACTAAATATTTACCAGGAAGAAAAGTATAAAACATTTTACAAGTAAAGTAAATTTGTTTTGTAACAGGATATTGTGGTTGTTTTTATTCTTAGTCTTGTTCATGTTTTATGACTTGGACTAATATAATATGAATTTGCCTTATTGAATTGCAACAGGAGTTTGATAAGTATATGATTGTAGAGTTGTTTTTTTTGACAGACTGTAGTGCAATAAAAGAGCTCAATTATCTGGGTCCAAGATTCATAAATACGTATCATATTATTCATAGTATTATCATGAAACATCAGATATTACAGACTAACATTGTTGGTAGATACGCTATGTCTTTAATTGTACAATGGTGTTAATGGAACGAGAGTATATTCAATTATGTAGTTTAATTTTATATAAAATAAAGGAAAAAATATGCACAAATTAGTGCAACAAAATAATGGCACCAATATGTCAACTTGACAGAGTCGGCTTGAAGGACTTGAACGCATAAGCGTTTTATTGTAGATCACATGGTAATAAACGTAAAGCCACAAGTGCTGCTCAGTGCACAAAAAACAAAACGGTTGAATTTCTTTATCTCTACCTTACAATTTTGCAAATCAAATAATGATGACTGCAGTGGCGAGCGTCCATGGTGATAAGAGGGATTAGTGGTTGCAGAGATTGAGATATTAAAAAAAAATTGAAGAAAAAAAAAGACATAACTCTGGCAGAAGCTGGCCAAGACCCATGGTCTTTTACATCGTATAGACTTTTTGGTTTCCTTAAAACGCCTCTAAAAGTACTGGGGAAGGCTAATTTTCAAGGATAAACAGCTTGTTTGACTGTAGTGTGGTCTTTTTTTGGCCACACTTTCCGTTTATTGACTTAGGGTGAGCAACGGGCTCTGGCTTGGCTGACGACCACAGGGAAGGAGAGGAGACAGAGTGGATGGAGCCTTCATCCTCTGCCTTCACAAGAAGCTTTTTATAGCATTCTTCACGGACAACACAACTGGTAAACGGAATATGCTAGCAGCCAAACCCTACCCTCGAATTATACAGAAAGCTAAACATTTGCAAAATCAACTATTTTCACAAATACGCTTAGAAAATAAATATCTGTACATACGAATATACATTTTACTTATTCAATAGATTGACAGTTTTATATTGTATGATGCACATTTGGTTAATCATTTTTAAAGTGTAATTTAGACCCCATGATTTCACATTAAGTTACCATTACTAATGAAGTAAACCAAATACTGCAGTATATTTAAAAGGGTAATACTTATATTTACATTATATGTATTCTTTCTGATACAGAAGTTAACACAAACTTTGAATTGCATTCAATCCAATGAAGCATTTCCCAAACTAGTTTAACCATTACTTTTTAGGGTTTGAGAGATTATTTGGGTTTATTATTTAAGCCCATTGCCAATATATTAGCATGATAGAGTTGTAGACCTTAAAGCAATTTAAAAGAAAGATCATACTCCTTATTAAAAATGGACACATTTCTATCCACATTGAAACATAAGTGCCTCAGAAGAATTATTCCAAAAACCCAGACTGCCTTAAACAAAAACAAAAAGTAGACAGATGTAATGTATTTTAGCATGAGGAAGTGACCATTCATAAAAATGCTGGAAGAATTACCCAGATCTCCCTCTTCCCTGCTCCCTTTCCCCCTCCTTCTCTGTGTTAGATTTGCATCGAGGCAAAAGCCTCAGAGCATAATTCAAGCTTTCAAGCATCTCTCTCTCTTGTTCTTTCTCCCTTTCTCTCTCGCTCTTGCTCTCTCTCATTCTCTAGAATAAGGTCTGGCAAGCTTACTGGCTGGCTGACTATGCAGCCGTGCACTGATCCACCCTCCCTCACTACCTGCCAAGAATCCTGACCACCAGTGCCACACCGAGGACATAACCGGTAGCACAGAATGTTTCACAATGTATACCTCCGTTTAAAACGGGATTACTTGTATTTCAAAGACAGAAAAAAAGGAAAATAAAACATCACTAACATACGTGTATTTTCAGTTTTTCTATGCCATATACAGCATTTCCAGGATAAGCGGCACTTTGACAAAAAAATGAACGAAGGAGTACCATGGTGGGACTTACAGCTTAAGTTCACAGGCTTGCAAACGGGATGTGACCATGCATGTGTGCCTGCATGTATGTGGTACAGTTCCTCTTCTACCAGCTGTACTCTCTGCTGCACTAAACCTGATAAAAGCAGACAAACAACTGTAACCAGTCACTGCTGTCACAAGTGTATGCGTGGCAACTGATAGACTTCAAGGATAAAATGGAATACATGGGATTAACTTCGTTGCCACAGATGTCGCAAATGTGTTGGTGTGTTCTCTCCGGCGAGGGACGATGACTGAGGCGGGGCAGTCGGGAGCGCGGGGGGGAAGGATGTGGGATAAAAAAGGTCCAAAAGCCAAAGCCTAAATAGGCGATCCGCCGCTCTGCTAACAGTGAAGAGGAAGTGGGCCTTTTATCAGTGCTGGATTAACAGCTTCCTGTCACACCTTGTTTTTCTCTGGCTCCGACGCCGATCCTGTGAACACGCGTCAGCAGATGGTCTCCTATGTTTCGGACCACCGGGGCATTGGCCATGTGAAGAGAGAAATCTGTTGCACTAATAGCCCTATGTTGATGTTTCATGGTTAGGGAGTGAATAACCGGAAGATAGCCGGCAAGCAGTCATGCAAACTTAACTCACACCCACGCCATCTTGTTAAAGATGAATTTCAAAAAGCAACAACAAATACATAAATATGCCATGAAAAACGCGCCGCACACACATGAACAAACATTGTTCCGCCTGTTTAAGCCGGAACACCAGCCGGTTCTTTGTCCACAAACAACTAATTCCTCGGGCCTTATTCATAACGATCTCAAAACGACCTACAGGAACTAACTAGATGGGAGTATTGGTGTCACAAGTACTTCCTGACTAGGTGACATTAGGTTTTTGTATATATACGTATATATATATATTTATATATTTCTAATATAATAGGCATGGAGGTTGGAACAGAGTGAATCTGCTTATGGAGTCTGTCTATGAGCAGCACTGAGTTTGTTGGTTTCAACCTTAATGTTGGGCTTCAGATGTTAACGCAGTCACTGTTGCTTCAAGGGGTTAAGGTGTTAAAAACAAACAATGTTCATATGTCCATATATAAATATATAGATATACACAGCTGTATTAATAAATTGTATCCACATATGTTTGTATTGAGAGTTGAGGACCCAGGTCATGAATAGGCTGTATAGGAATACACTCTATATGAAAGAATGTTGTTGTTTATGTTCACATTTGGTGACATGTTAATGCACTTGTTGGTGCACTTAAAATACATTTTTCTTTTTTTACTTGATTTCCCACGTCTACTTATTATTTCTTGAGTTCAACTGAATGATTCAACTCACTGATTCTTTTGAATCTTAATTTCTCCCCAAAAATACTTTTTGTGGTATGGTATTAATCAAAACATACCAACATAGCAAAAATACATGTAAGGATACACGATACATCATCAATCCCTAGATTTGAGAAACCATTTATGAATCACCCTTGAAAGAGCACAGCCACAAAATGTCTCTGCTGTTGCCGGCCAGCTCAAGACAAATTACAGGTCATCACCTCAAAAGACAATCCTCCCATCACACAGAACACCAAGCTACCCCCCAGCGACAACAAGCGAGAATGAACGTGTGGGGATGTAAATAGCTGCTCCTCATATAAACCTTGAGGAGAACGAGAGTAACCCAATTGCAGCTTCTATATTTAGGTGTCTGCCTGGAGGCAAGGCTGGCAGCTCTGAGGAGGATGTGTACTTTTCCACCGTTTCCTCAACTCCCCCCCCCCCCCCCCCAAAAATAAATAAAAGAAAGAACAAAATAAAAACAAAAAGTGCCGTCCTTCACGACAATCACTGTGGCAGCTGTTGTGGCTAGGCCTACCCGCCAAACAATTCACACCCAGCTAAGCAAAAAAAGAAATAAAAAAAGCAAAACATTGTACAGCTGCATTGTTACACTTGACCCGTCTGTGTCCGATGACATCATCAGTGCCGGTGGTGGAAGCTCTGCACACGTGACCCGCATCCAATGTCCTCCAACCTGGCCCACCCCCACTCCCCTTTCTGATCCTTTACGACTGCTTCTCACCCAGACACCGCAAGGGGCCTGGGTCTCTCTCTCTATGTGTCTACATATCTCTCTCTCTCTCTCTCTCTCTATATATATATATATATATAGATATCCTGAACTAGCATCCATGTGGTATGCATTAACACCTTGATAAAAGGAGCACAAGAGCCTATCGACAATTTCCTGTGGATGGAGCCGGATGATCTGCAAAGACACGGAGTTTAGGGAATATCTTGAGATTGAGATGTGAGAAAGGGTCAAAGAGCGACCCCCATTTTTCACTGCATTCTGCAGGCGTCTGACCGGTTCCCTATTTTTCACGTTCACCCCTCAAGTGTCACTCCTGTGGCTTCTTTGTCTTCCCTCTCTCACGTGGAATGAGCGCACACACTGAAGACACACACACACACACACACACACACACACAAAGAAAAACACAATCACATACACGCAGGGCAAGAAAAGAGATCGCAGCAAGGACTAATTGTTGACAGGTGGCCCTAATGCCCTCCTTTGAAACCAAAGTGTGATTTACGATCACGCTCCGCAAGACCCCGGCTTTCAACGCTGCTACTGCCAACTTATCTTACTCTTTGCTCTCTCTCTCTCCCTCCACTTCCCTCCCTCTCATTCCGTTGTTCACTGCTTTTTCTCTCTCTCTATTGCGCCACATTAGCTAGTGTGCACACTTTCACCTTCTGACTGGCGGCCTTTGATGTAACCCCATCCTCCCCCCCCCCCCGCTCAGATTCCAATTCTCTGCTCTCGTGGCAGCCGATCGCCCGCTGCCCAAACACAGACCCCCCCACCCCCCCCCCCCCACCACCGCTGGATAGATAATGGAGCGTTCCAGCAGCGCGACGTGTGAGTGTGTATGTTTAAATATACATCACAGGTGTTTATGTGTGTGTGGCGTGCATAGCAGAGCTGGTGGGGGGGGGGGGGGGGGGGGGGGGGGGGGGGTGTGGTTAGGCAAGGGGTATGGGTCTCGACCAGGGAAGGCAGGAAGGGCAGAAGGGCAGAGAGGAAGCCGGGGCGCCACAGCACATTTGGGGGAGTTGAGTAGGAGAAAAAAGGAAGAGGGGGAGGAGGGAGGAAGAGAAGAAGGGAGAACTGACGATAACATGACTCGTCCCTGACCCGAGTGTTGTGTGCACCTTCTAACACACAGCATGCGATTGTGTGTGTGTGTGTGTGTGTGTGTTTGTGTGTGTGTGTGTGTGTTTGTGTGTGTGTGTGTGTGTTCAGAATGAGTGGTGAGGATATGCACTGAATGCCAAGTCAAGACACAGCTTACGCATATCTTCTGGCACATATTTGTTTGAATCATCTCTGGAACCTCTTTGATGTTGTGGTGAGAGAGAAAGTATGTGTGAGTGTGTGTGTATCTATGTGTGCGTCTGTTTGTGTGTGTGTGTGTGTGTGTTTGTGTGTGTCTACTGGTGTCCAGGAGTGCAAAGAGGGCACACAGACAGTGTCAGGAGCCAGTCATGGTGTTTGACAAACATGGGACCTAAGGCTGGGACATGCAGGTCAGAGTCCTAGAGGACAAGATCTTCACAGGGCGTGCATTTGCAAACAAACACACATGCACGCACACACACACACACACACACACACACACACACACACACACACACACACACACACACACACACACACACACACACACACACACACACACACACACACACACACACACACACACACACACACACAGGCCCAGGGTGCTATATTGTGTAAAATTCGCTATTCAAATGATGATACATTTTTGCCCATCACACGGTGCTACTTCCACTGAACATCTTCCAGGGAGGGGAAGATACCGCACAGACCCCCAAACAGACCAGCAAAATGTGTGGGCTGTCCAGGACTGCTTAGGGGGGTGTTGCCGCCGAGTACTTGTGATGTGCTCACAAGAGAGATGTGTTGCCGGGCGCTGCTTGCAAAAAGGTTCAATTTGAGCTGGTTAATGGTAAGGTGTGTTTCTCGTTTTTTAACTGCTACCCCCACTCTTTATTATAATGTACTTTTATTTGTCCGTTAACGTTAGTTAACAGATGTCAGTTCAAGAGGCTACCTTGGATCCCACTCCTACAACGGGACAAGCTTAAAAGAAACGACATGTATAAAAAATATAAAAAAGACTCCCATATAATCTCACAAAAGTCAAATTAGGATGGAACTGCTCTGTACACTTTGGTTATACCAGGTATCGGGCTCAATAACATCGCAGTTACTGTGAAAAGACAGCATGAGCAAAATACCATGACACTTTTTATCTTTCCCTTTGACTCCAATGCTTCAGATCTTCGCTGTGGTCTGCTTTATTCCTCAAGCCTTTATTCATGGTCTCATCGCAAGCTCCGGCCCCCTGACATGTTTGTCTCTGAGCTGGAGTATGTTCCCCTCCCTGGAAAATGTTTGCTTACACATACAAACACTCTTCACTTCAAGATATGACATATTCTTTGATGTGTAATAGCAACTATATCTTGAGAACAGACAGAAACACTCAAACGACTATCACCCATCTGTTGCTCTCTCGTGTGCAAATGTAAAAAGAATACTTTTCCCTGCAATCTTCTGTCGAAGCCAGAAGTTCATTAACGGTTGTTAAATGATATGAGAATGTCTCAAAATAATAAAATCGATTGTTAGTATGATCTATATAAAATGTCAACGGCAAATGCATTGGAGGTGTTGCAGATAACATTTGTACAGAGAGAGTGGAAAAGTGCAGAAGAGAGCAAGAATAAAAAATAAAAATAAATTACAAAAAAAACACTACTCGAAGTAACGCAACCTCCCTCTCTGCTCCGACACTGCCTACGTTTCTCTACCATTGAGGTGATGACGCTGTATGCCCAAATGTAATGGACAGGCAAGATGTAGTCCCTGAATGACCAATGAGGTAAGAAATGCCTCGATTGGTCACAAATGAGCCGGGAGCGTTCATAATCAAAATTGGCTCATTCAGCGGCAGACGTGCAGTCAACCAGAACAACTATTCTCATAGTGCATTTCAGCTCTTAAGTCTTACCTACAGCGCCATTAACAATAGGCTAGGCAACTTTGGGCAGGGTAAGCAAGATTGTGAAAGTATCCTACAGAAAACATCCCACCCCTTCCTACAGGCCTCCTTCCAAAGCCGCACCTCCCAACCACGTGACTAGCTCGCTAGCTTTAGCATAGGTCTGCCTAGCCGTGCGGTAGACCCCGGTCATGCACACTGAGCGCATGGGCAGAGTGTGCGCACGTAGCCGGGTAGATAGGTAGACAGACTAGTAAGCCATCCAATCATTTCTTTGGGCCGGATCAAATGATTTGACAGGATTACTACAGGAGACGGCCACGGATACAAGACTTAAGAAATAAATTTTGTCAGAGCATTTGATTTATTGATTGCGGTCGGGATGTAGGGAGAATTTCAACAAATGCGACCAAAAATGCTCCTAAAATAAATTGCCTCCCCTAGCTTTAATGGCTAAAAAGTGAATTTCAGGACGAACTGCGGACGCATAGGGACACGGTGCCTTGCTGCATGTAATCGCGCGGGACATTAGCATGCGCCCCTCCATGTGCTTACCGTGTAGCGGGGAGCCAGACGGACTGCTGGAGAGGCCGGGTATGGGGCTGCAGCGTCCACCCATGACCCCGCCACTCCCCAGGACACAGCCCACTCCCCCTCCTCCCCCTCCTCCTCCCCCTCCTCCTCCACAGCCTCCGGCGGTGGCGGCGGCGGCGGCTGCGGCGGCGCTCCGGTTGAGCTCCTGCTCGATCTCCTCCAGGCCGGCGCTCTTCTGGAAGCGAGACATGCGGTTGACCACGCGCGGGGACATGTGGGTGCGGGCGCACGGGGCACCGCCGTACGGGTTGAGGGGGAAGACGTGGGTGGTCCCGCGCAGGGTGCTGACGGCCACCCAGCGGCTGTCCTGGCTGAAGCACATGTCCTGGACCTGGTGGGTGGGTGGGTGGGTGGGTGGGTGGGGGGGTGGGTGGGTGGGTGGGTGGGGGGGGGGGGGAGGGGGGGGTGGGAGAGAAGAGCAGGCTTGGTTAATGTCCATTCACACCGCCTAGAACACGTGGTGACCAAAATGCTTCGTTGATTCCCAATGGGAATCGCCGCGACAGGGGGCGGAGTCACGTCCCACGTACGGAATGGCAGAGTGACAGCGACTCCGGCGGGACGGGCGTCTCTCCCGGAGATTGAGGGAATGGTGGGGGAAAAAAAAATCGGATCATAGGGGTATCACAGATCAGGAGGATCCCTAGGGAGGTTACAGGCGTAATGTAATGTAACATCCTATCCGGATAGAAAATGAAATTTGCTCTTCGAACGATGTAAATGTGACCGTCGCACTAAACACAAGCCTCGGCGACAAGTGACAGCTTGCCGAGCTCAGCGATTCAACCAGTACTTCATACCAGAGGTTTTCAAAGTGTGAGGCGCCAACAAACTTCACGGGTGGCTTGAGAGAATAGCGGAAATGTCAACAATGTTAAAAATGTGTTCGCTCTGGGAAACAATTAAACGCAAATTACATGTAGGATGGGTGAATCAACATGTATTTATGATAATGATTATACAATTGTTATTGAGAAGCTCTGATTTGATCATCTCAAACCATCACATATACCCCTCTGGGAGTCAGGTAGAGGAGGAGGCCTCTACTATTAAACCTGTGTGTCTGTGTGTCTTGTGTGTGTAAGGGGGCAGACCTGGGGATTAACCCAAAAAGCCTCAGTGGAGACAAGGTGAGGAGCTGTTTGAAAGAAGCAGAAAAAAAAAACTGAAGACACACACACGCAGCCTTTCTTTGAGCACAGACTACATCAACGTTGACTGTCTCACTGGAGACACATAGTTTAGATAGCATCTCAATGAGCCTGTCAGACATGTAGGAGACCAGACCAAGATAGGCTTAGAGAGAGAGAGAGAGAGAGAGAGAGAGAGAGAGAGAGAGAGAGAGAGAGAGAGAGAGAGAGAGAGAGAGAGAGAGAGAGAGAGAGAGAGAGAGAGAGTGAAAGAGACCGATAGAGAAGAGTAACTGTGTGTGTGTGTGTGACAGAGAGAGAAAGTGTGTGTAATTGCGTGTGTGTGTGTATAAATGTAGAGAGACAGATAGAGTGAGAGAGAGACATAGACAGAGAAAGAGAAAGAGAAAGAAAGAGAGTGAGACAGACAGACAGACAGACAGAGAGAGAGAGAGCAGAATGGATAGAAAGGGTATGGAGAAAGCCAAATAAGATAGTGATGGTGCTGATTGATACGGTGGTTGGAGGAGTGAGAACGAAAGAAGAAGATAATTTGGGTTTGGATGAAGGTTGAAAGAGAACAATCCTGTTTAGTGGCCATCAGCCAGCTATTGGTCAGATGGACAGCTACACACCTGAGGGCTATTGTGTTTGTGTGTTACCAGGTCGGCCCTAAGTGTGGGGTTTATTCTGCCCACCAGGCAGCCTTCATTTTATAGGAGTAAAGGGGGTTGTTAGGTGGGGGGTAGGGGGGTGGGGGGGTGGGGGTGAGGTGTTTGATTGCCTGACCCTTGCCCTGGTTTATTACAGCCGACACGGAAGAGAAAGGATATTTATATACTTGTTATCTTGTCTGTTGTGACAGCGTTGTGTTGGTATGCCTTGCCCTCATGTGTTGTGTTTCAATATATTTGTGTCAACATCTTAAAACCAGTACATGTGGGTGAGCCAACACCTTAAGGTGTAGAGACACTGCCAGAAATATCTTAACACAGTATCACAAACACACACACACACGCAAAAACACGCACACACACACACACACACACACACACAGCAACGTCAGCCCAGACCAAAGCAGATCTCAGGGCCCCGTGCTCAATAGCCCTCTGTTGGCTCCTTATCCGCAGAGGAGGAGGACCTGATGACACCGTGGACAGTTCAGACCCAGATATGCCAGAGAGGTGTGTTTAAAGTGTCTGCCAAGGGACAGGATCTTTTTTTTTTTTCTTCAGTGGCACTGGTCGGGGGAGATTAGCTAGCGCCACTCACCTGGGAGGAACTCACCTGCGGCATCACAGGAATGTATACTGATGGGAGGGAGGGATAAGAGCAGAGAGAACAGAGGACGAGAAACAGGGCTGCCACTTGCGGCACTCTATGAAGCTACGGACGGCAAACAAAGAGGCCCAAATCCATTGGCCGTCATTTCAAATGCTTCACGAAGTAAGTTTAAGTACGTAAGGCCGGGAAAACGTGGGGGAAAACGACTGCACCAACGCGTCCATCCACGGTCATCTGTGGCCGCCCTTTGGGTCGCCCCCCCCAGCCCCCCCCCCCCCCCCCCCCCCCCCCCCCCCGCTGCTCTGGAACTTCATGCACCCCTCCTCCTACTCCCACTCCTCTCCCTCCATAGGTACCTCAGAGCCTCATGCCTGTTATCAGCTAGCAGGTCTGTTTACCTGGCCCGGCCCTGGGTCACTGACAGCCAGCCGCGTGTTTGGCTGCTCCCAGACAGATAAGGGGACGCGCCGCTCCGCCCACCTAAGTGCACAATTTATCACCATCCAGTGTGTGTGTGTGTGTGTGTGTGTGTTTGTTTGTGGCGTTAGTGTGTGTGTGTGTGTGTGTGTCCACTGATAACCTTCGGTGGCCCTGATCACTGGAGCGAGGCCGGCGTTCCGCGTTACTCTTTTTTCGTGTGTGTTGTTTTTACAACCGGATCAAAGCAGATTCCGTGTTCAGTTAAGCAGACCTGCTGCACGGGTTGTACATTAACCAAAAGTCAGCGTTTATATATATTTGAGTGGGGAGAGAGAGTGTGTGTGTGTGTGTGTGTGTGTGTGTGTGTGTGTGTGTGTGTGTGTGTGTGTGTGTGTACGTACATACAAGCACGTGTTCAGTTGATATGACAGAACCAAAAAGAAAGGCCTGAAGGCCTTTTGTTTCAATGCTCAAAGTATATTATTATTTAAATTTCAGCCGCTGAAGTTGGTCCAAACACCCATAACGCTATTGGTGAAAGTAACTCATATCTAATCATTGTTGGTCACTGTGTCCCAAGAGGAATAAAGAGACATACGACGAGGGTCATTACTTCCATGTCTTGTCAACGTGCACAGAAGGGGGCAGTTTAGCATTCCTGACCCAAATTGTACTGGAGCCGACGAGCGATTTCGGAAACGGAATAGCGAAGATAAAGTATGCTCTATTGAACCGATGTTGAAAAAGACATAGGCCTACATTCATGTGAAAAAGATGTTGAAAAGCATTCAAAAGGACTGCTGAAAAGCGTTGGGTGCGTCGCAACCAATTGGATGTGTGTTTTGATTTCGCGTTAATGCATTAATTATAAGTTCATATGTATAATGGTAATCGTATATATCTTGTGTCTTGCTGTCGAACACAAAACAAAACACTACGCCCGATCCCTGCTTGACCAATCAGCGATCAGTTGACAACGTGAACCTCCCCAGATATGGGCGATGCGTAGCTAAACTCTGGGAGGACTGTGCGTCTTTGCATTCGCTGAGGTCCGCGACTGTCCAAAGGGGCGTGGCCCTCAGCCCCGTAGCTCTGCGTAGCGACATGGATCTTCAAGGAGCTTTGCATACGCGCTGACACGCACAGAAGCCCAGCTTTAGAGTCCCTGGGCCTTAATTGATCAACGTCGCGTGCAAAGAAATACAAACACCATTCGAGCATGCCCAAATGGTGTGCGATGGTTTTGACACGTATTTGTGTGTCAAGCTGCTTGAGAATGTGTGTACAACAGGAGTAAATATATGAAGAGCTCTGAACAGAGCCAGCGGTAGAGTGAATAGGAAAACGAACAGATTGAACATGACCTATAAATGCTTTAGACTTACTCCTGAAACAGTTACAAAATGATTGTACCCGGGAACTAGCTGTGGAAAACAATTGTTTAAATGCATTGTGCAATCAAACTCCTAAGTATGCAATAATTGTGCAAAGTGTGATTTAGAATTGCCAATTGATCCGATTAATTATTAACTATTCTGCGTATTACGTAGTCATGTCACGAAATTGTTTAAAATGACAGCTCAACAGCTGTGCGTCAAATGGAAGACCTAGTGTTTTTAGACTTTCTATTTGAGCGTGCTTTCAGGCAACACACCAAACTATTTGGTAGCCTCCAAGTCCTCTCCCACCCTCACTTCTCTGGCTCCTCGTTATTTTGGCTACTGGCACGTTTCAGTGAGAGTTAAGAGCTATATCTGGCATTTCTCAACCCTCGCTAAGCCATTTAAAGAGCCAGTGAACCCACCGTTTCAGCTGGAATTTCAAACACCGAGATTTAAAAAAGAAACGTGTCTTGGGTTGAGAGTTTTAGGAAAGAGTGTTATCCCCATGGTTACGGCCCACGCCAACTTTGTGATACCTTTTTAGTACTGTCGTTGAGTATGAGCGTTATAATGAGCGAAGTTCTAAATGAAATGCTCCACACACCGTAGCGTTATACTATAGGTGTCCGGGAAGCCTAACCCTCACTCGGACGCGGACATTAAATACATCGCTGCTCAGACGGAGCTTCACCAGCCACACACACCGTGGCGTTATACTACAAGTGTCTGCAAGTGCTCTCTCGGACGCCGCAGTCAACCGCTGCCCAGACAGAGGTCCACATCTCCACACACACACACCGCCGCCGGTGACCCTTGGCCGTGACGTCTGAGTGCCTCGGGAAAAGGCACGCAGACAGCTGCGATCAAGGCAAAGTGATATTGATAAAGTTCATATTGTGTTGTTGTTGTGTTTCTTTTTTTCTTTTTTTTACTAAATTGGGGTCTTCTTTCAAAAATGGTTTTGGGTTCACTGGCTCTTCAATGATTGGAGTCCTTGGCAGTATCCTCACTTTGCGCACACAGGACATTCAGTTTCCATACACCGCTACATAACAGACCGATACAAAGAGGGACTTCCAATCCAACATTGCTCAACAGCATAGGAGCGAATAGACTGCAATCACCATCCGACACTTCATTAAATTGGTTGAGCAGAAAAGGCGACCACGTCAAGGTTGCTGGCAATGCACAGCTCTCGGGGACTTGGCACAGGCTCATTCTTTGCCCCACCAGTTGGGCCAGTGTCTCGTTAATAAGAGCCCACTTTAGTGCTTGATTTTAAGTCAAACTTCTTTTCACCTGGGGATAGGCTACTGTGGGGGGGTTCAGAGTTCACTGTTTACTGCAAAACCCTTTTCTCCCGTGCAACATTTTTGTTTACTTACATTTTGCCATGCTCATTCACACATTTCCTGTGGCTTTGAAAGGGATGTGTGATCACCGTATATGGTTATTATGGGAGTAGATGTATGGAAATGAGCTAAGCCTGGCACGAGCAAGAGGATTTAGAACAGCTGGTATATATCAAGGGAAATTGAAAACCGTGTGCGTACGACTAACATAGGAACATTTGATAAATCCCAACTTCTTCGTGCATATAAAAATAAAGAAATTGCGTGGGATAGGATTTTGAATCTTTTCTACAAAATGATGATAAATGAAGGCTGTAGTCACCCATTCATTCCTTCATTTGTTTCAAATTAGGTTTGTTTTGTTGTTGCTGGGCATCTAGTGTGTTTAGAATCAAAGTGATAACAAATGCTTTCCAGTCAATCTGTAGAAATTTGACAGGTGAGTTGAAGTAGCGACCAGTTTCCTGTATTTTATAAGTTGTTTATATCGGGTTGAGTGTGATTTTTTGGTGACAGCACATGTAGTCTACGTGCTGCATTTTTAAAGACTCAATTGTAGCGCACCTACCTATATGGCACACAGAATAAAAAGTGTTGGCTGTAGTGTAAGTACCAATAATTACACGCGAATAGTTAAATAGTAATAAAAAAACATTCTGTCACCATGTACAACTCATGGTATTCATTTAATGGCAAAATATAAATAAAACCACTGCGATGCACTTGCCCAGCAGTTACACCCAGTTGTACCCAGTCGATTGAATCAAACGGCTCATTACCATATTACTGTCACGCCCCGTCATTCCTGGAAAAATCCCGGATGAGCAGATACAGCTGTTTTTACGGCATTTTATCCGGCTAAATAATCTGTGGTCTTTATCAAACCTTTACAGATGTTGTCCGGGGACTTTAAGGTCAAAGCGTTGAGCTTGCCTCATTCGGCTTGGCTTTTTTTTTTTCTTTTACACATCGGAATTTAGCTCTTGACTACTGAAGTTCGGAAGTTCGGTGAATGCAGAGTGAGGGTTGTCGGTGTTCCGTCTTCCAGATAATGACCAAACGCTCCCTGTTCTCCACATAAAAGGCCCTGGCTACACGGGTTGCTCTCTGTGCGATGAGACGAGCATTTGGCTTACGCAGGGAAGATCTGCTGCATCACTCAGCACTAAAAACTCTTCATTGGCGGTGCGGTGGTTGGCGACTCCTTTCCTATTTGCGTCGGAAGAACTTACTTCTAACTCGATGAGCGCGCCAAACTGCAGCTGCTACTGCTAACTTCAGCTCAAACCAAACAAGCCTGACTCATGTTCACTAATTGTATTAATTGGTTGTGGACGCTTGTTGACATTACCTGTATGTGTTTGTTTGGGTTTTTTCTTCTCTTAAAGGAAAGTTACTTATCGGACACCCTGAATACCCCATAGGTGTGCTTGGTAGTAAACAGCACCCCCCCCCCCTCCACCACAATTAAGTGGACAAAAATGTGTTTGATTAATACAAACATCTTAAAGAGGGTGACGCCACATCTTAAAGAGGGTGACGCCACATCTTAAAGAGGGTGACGCCACATCTTAAAGAGGGTGACGCCACATCTTAAAGAGGGTGACGCCACATCTTAAAGAGGGTGACGCCACATCTTAAAGAGGGTGACGTCACATCTTAAAGAGGGTGACGCCTCATCTTAAAGAGGGTGACGCCACATCTTAAAGAGGGTGACGCCTCATCTTAAAGAGGGTGACGCCTCATCTTAAAGAGGGTGACGCCACATCTTAAAGAGGGTGACGCCACATCTTAAAGAGGGTGACGTCACATCTTAAAGAGGGTGACGCCTCATCTTAAAGAGGGTGACGCCACATCTTAAAGAGGGTGACGCCACATCTTAAAGAGGGTGACGCCACATCTTAAAGAGGGTGACGCCACATCTTAAAGGTAGCTACGCTTGTGGATGAAAGCGGTACAAGGCCAGAGCTCTGATGGAACATGCTACCAAGGCTGACGGTAAAGCACGTGACGGAACAGGGTAGGGAGTCACGAGACGGCGTTTGGGGGGGGGGGGGGGGCGAACCTTGGCCTCCGTCTCCCCGCGGTGCAGCGTGTAGAGGTGGTGCACGGCGCTCTGGGAGGACGCCAGCGGGTGCGTGAGGACCTGGAAGACGTGGAAGTCGTGGCCCAGTGTGTCCGCCGTCACCAACAGCATGCCTGTCACAGGGAAACACCAGTCATCATCCTTAACCAGCGGCCATCAAGTGCCACTGCGTTACGCTTGGACACAATCATACTGAATGAGAAAGTAGTGCAAACAAACAGTCCGAGTCCCGTGGTTGATTTAGAAAAATCGAGATTAAAACGGATCAACTTATTGTATTCAACTTCCCATCCATATGAAATTAAATGACATAACAGGTTGTGAAAGGTTTTCTGACAAAAAGCCAAGATTCCTGGGTTTACCATTCGCTGATTTCCCATTAAATCATCATAATTTCCCAAAATAATGACAATGTCTCTAAAGTCCTTGTGGTTCATGATTTTAGTGAGATGGCGTGCAGATAATGAATTCCTAAAGGGTTGGATATGTATAAATTGCGTACTGAAACCCATGTTTCAACTGTGCAATCAATATGTGGTATGAAAGTTGTTAGGGGCCGTGAGTAATAATGTTTGTTTTTTAAACAAACCAACCTTTTAAAACTAGCCAGTTGTCACAGCAGTAAATGCTGCATTACCCAACATAATTTGTTTTCTCTGGTAAAAACTTCAGTGCATGCTGTGTGTGAGAACATCTATGGTTATTTATGTGTGTGTGCAATCCATTTGCAGTGGTGCTGTCATCAGGAATGAGATCTGCTAGTTTATTGTATTTACAGAGAACCTTTATCTTATATAAATTGTTCTGTGTGCATGTGTGCGCATATGTGTGTGTGTGTGTGTGTGTGTGTGTGTGTGTGTGTGTGTCAGGGGTGCACGAGTGTGAACCAGCCTCTACATGGAGCTAACCCCAACTGACAGGCCCATTCATTTGGCCACTTTTTATTTGAGGCTCGTCAAAGACACAGAAAGTACAAGGCTTCACCATAAACAACACGCTCAACAAACCACACCAAAACAAACCCGGATCTCAACTATTCTGGCCTCAAAACACTGCTTTTGAGGACAGCCAAGGAAACACCCTCCCACATGCGTGCACGCACACACACACACACGCACGCACACACACACACACGCACACAAACCCCAACAACCTCATCCTCCTCAGAAGCAGTCAGGATGTTATAAACAACTCCAGAGATCTAGCACTCAAAATCCTAGCAAAGAAAAAATGTGTCCGTTAGACTCAACACATATTGAATTCAGCTCCGCCCATGTGTCCGTAACCGATATTAAAGTACTTGCAATTTTTTACTATGTTCCTTCTGCTTGCAATCCTTCATGCGATGGCTTGCTGTAGATTTTAATTACTAGCCAAACCTTTTATTAGGTGGTATGTTGAAATGTGAAATAGAGTCTGGAATGGCAGGAGATTAAACAGAAACATTGAACACATGTGAGTTGGATGAAAAACTCTCTCTCTCTCTCTCTCTCTCTCTCTCTCTCTCTCTCTCTCTCTCTCTCTCTCTCTATATATATATATATATATATATATATATATCAGGGGGAAAAAGGGGAAAATGTATTTATACAAACTATTTTTTCTCAACACACACTGATAACTACCAGCTCGACAGAGTGTGATGAATAGAAGAGAGCTGCGAGGGGATCAAGGGATGATGAAGGGAGATCTGTGGCATGGTCAAACAATTATGGGAAGGCAGAGGAGAGAGGAATGAAAGAGAGAAAAAATAGGGAAAGAACGACAGACGAAAAGTAAGGGACGCTGAGCGAGGCACACATTAAAAGACGGCGGTTAACTATTCATTCTGTATCAGACCACACCAGAAACCCAGAGACCAGAGCACTTGGGCCCCTGGGGCCCTTGAAAGAAAGACAGATAGAAAGAATGAAAGAAAAAAAGGAAAGAAAAAAAGAAAGATAGAAAGAAAGAAAGAATAAAAGAAAGAAGGAGTGAAAGATTACCCAAACAGGGTGCCAAGCCACAAGAAGTGTTTGCGTCAAACGGGAAAAGAGAGGGAAAAAAAGGAGGGGGGACTCAGCCCTTCTAATTATAGAGGCTGGAAACGGAAGCGCAGGGTGATTAGGAGTTAAGGCGCTGTGGTCTGTTTATCTGGGAGCTTCCTCTACCCCTCTATTTTTTCTACATCTCTACTAACCTCCCTCTCTTTCTATCTTCCTCTGCCCGTTTTTTTGTCCATCCTGCCTCTTTTGGTTTATTTGTCCATCCCGCCCACTGAGTGGCTGCAGAGTCTGGCCCTTGGTCTCTTATTTGATGTTTTCTTTCTTTTTTTTCTGACAGTTTGGGCTTGGCCACAGGCTTCTGGCCAAGAGACTGCATTTCTCTTCTGATGATCGTACAGTCTGGGCTCCAGCAAGTCAAACAGCTCTGGCGCAAGAGAGAGAGAGAGAGAGAGAGAGAGGGAGGGACAGTGGAGGGGGGCGGGGGGGCGGGGGGGGGGGGGGGGGGGGGGGGGGGGGTTGGAGCTTTTGGTTATAGCTCCGACCCAACCGACGAGCACTTAGAGGACTGGGGCTTTTGTGGCCTTGTTGAAATACAGAGGACCTCTCCGAAAGGCGTCAGTTGGGTAAGCCCCGCAGGCGGGCCAAATTAAAAGCCAGCGGCGCGGCTCGGCGGGTGAAGAAAGAGGGCTTCGGGGAAACCAGAGGCCGGCTGGAGCGGGGTTTGACACGTGCTATTTATAACACCTCGTCCCAGAGGTTAGAGTGTTATTTACCAAGTTTCGGTACCAGAAGGCGCTGGCACACAGGCGCATAGGCGTGCGCTGAAATGGAAAGGATGACCTCTAATTTGCTATGTGTTCAGGACATGTGTCTCAATGAGACGTGGGGCAAGTGATATAATCATTTCCATAAATATCGCCTGGCTTTCTCTTTTTTTTTTTTCTCTCTTTTTGTTGCCCCAAAAAAGCGTTCTTGTTAAGCAGGCAAGCCGGCAAGCTTTGCTGTCCCGTCCCTAGCCATACAAACAGAAAACATCTGCCCAATTCTATTAATGCTGGGTGGATGTTTCATTTACAAAGTGGTTGGTGAAGCAATTTCTCCGCAAAAAGGCAGATGAGGAGAGTTGGAGTGGGAAAAAGAGAGGAAGACAGAGCTAAAAGAATGACAGAGGTAGAGAGAGCGGTAGAAGTAGAAGGAGAGGTAGAGGTAGAGAGAGAGGTAAAGAGAGGCAGAGAGAGGTAGAGCGAGGTAGAGCGAGAGAGATGTGAAGGGCAGTAATTTCCCTATTTGGCAACACAAAAGGCCACAACATTTTGGTCCACTTTCTAATTAACAACACTAGGCTCCAAAAAAGCTTTGAAAATTGCGAAGAAATCGCAAATTATAACCATGTGTAAGGCATAAAGCACACAAGGAAGAGGACTCTCGGGATTCAGATGACTTTGCTGTTACCACGCATAAACTTCAGAGTAAATGAGCCCAACACGCAAATGAAAGAGTATCCATGGGTAAGAAGAGGCTTTGTCTTGAGGGTTGGCAAAGCTAGGTAAAGGCCAGGGCTGTGCACGCTCACACATTTCCATGCGCATGCATATATACGCCACTTGTCTTTTTAACCCCTGTGTGTCTACACGGCAACCTTCATATCGTGAGAGATATTGTTGTCACCAGAGAAGGCACAGTGCAGCCTATATCGGCGATTGAACAACGGATTTGCCTCCCTAGCTACACATGAAAACAAATAAAATTGCAGAAATCACGCTGAGGGTGTTCAGGATTGTTTAGGGAAAAATATGGACCACAGCGCTTATTAGGTTATGTATCGGGTGAGGGGTGGGGACTAGAGCACCCCTAGCTGCCTTTATGTCTAGCTTGTGAAGTGTTTATGAAAGCCAGTTGAAACACACACACACACACACACACACACACACACACACACACACACACACACACACACACACACACACACACACACACACACACACACACACAGGGGTGAAGTAGATGGGGCCTCCAGCCAAAAATCCAAGCAGCCCACTCGTCCCCAGCTAAGTCTGAGATCATTTAGTCCCGGGGCCAGCCCCCTCCACCATCCATCTCTGTGCCCCACAAAACCATTAAGATAAGTGAGGAGGAGGGGGGTGCAGCACTTACAAGTTCACCAGTGTGCACAGACACACACATACCCACAAGGAGAAAAAAGAAAAAAAAAAAAAAAAACAGCCACATGGACACACGGGTACACAGGGTCACGCTGCGGTCAATATGTTGTTAATATTTTACAGCCCCCCCCCCCCCCCCCCCCCCCAAAAAAAAAGAAAGAAAAAAGAATCTTTTGAACCGTAGCCCCGGTGAATTCAATAACGAGAACTTCATCAAACTGAAGGAGTCCTCCTTTTCTCCCTGCCTCAGCGGAATAGTTGGGGGGGGGGGGGGGGGGGGGTTAGGGGCTTTGGTGTTTAGACTTTGAATCGTGCTGATGGTTGAGGATAAATAAGAGAGGAAAGAAAGACGGAGGCGGTATTACATGAGCGGACAGGACCACCGGGCACAGTCCACCGTTCTACCGAGAGGGCCGACAGCATTTGGGGAAGGTCCATCTAAGCCTTTCACCGCAACAGTGATGTGGTGAGGGTACCTCTTGATTTATGGACAGGCAGGCTACAGGCACCCCAGGGATGGGCATTTGGAGGCTTGGCGCTCAGCTCAACGACGGCCGCTAGCAGCAGCTCGTCTTGACAGGGCTTCTAAGGGCTTCTCTTTAAAATGGCTTCCGTGACCAGACGTCCACAACTCATCCTACTAGAAAGGGATGGAGAGTAGAAAGAAAGCTAGGTCTAGTAATACATTGGGGAGCGAGGGTGAAGGGGGGGGGGGGGGGGGGGGGGGGGGGGGGTGGGAGTGAAGTAAGGGAAGAGCAAGAGAGTGATAACATTATAGAGCGTCATCAAGGAAAAGCAGACGAGGGAGGATGAGGAGAAGGAGGAGGAGGAGGAGGAGGAGGAGAGGGAAAAAAGAAAAGGAAAAAGGTTTCCCTTTGCTTGATTTGATGTACAGCAAGCGACGACAAAGGAGGGTGTTTTTCCTACGCCGCGCTTCGCCAGCGGACCTCCTGGGAGCGCTCAGCAAATATTAATAGATATGAAAAGGTGTGTGGTCAGCCTGGCCGAGAGGTGGGGTGGGGTGGGGTGGGGGGGTGGGGGGTGGGGGGGGCGCCATTAGTTTGATATTAAGATGGGAGGAATGCCGGCTCTCTTTTTAACAAGCCGGCCTTTAATGTCCCGCCGACACACTTAACGGAACGCAGCGGCCGTGGCGTTCGAGTTCACAAAGCGCGACCTCCTCTGAGGCTCGGGGCTTGTTCTCTGACCACGTGGAGCTAGGGGAGGAAAACAAATGTTGCTCGGTTCAGCCGTGGCGTTCGAGTTCACAAAGCCTCCCCTGAGGCTCGGGGCTTGTTCTCTGACCACGTGGAGCTAGGGGAGGAAAACAAATGTTCCTCGGTTCCGTTTAATGCAAAATGGACATCTCCTTTGTAATAACATGGAAAAGGGTGGACTGAATTGTTTTGAAAAGCAAAAGCTAATGGGGGATCAAATAAATAAATAAAAATCACCTCTACTACTTTACCTGAGGCCATCTGGAGGAGAGAAAAAACAAGAAAAAGCAGTGCCTTAATCTGTTGTAACGATCGATTTTCTGTGAGTGAATTTCATCACTTCTGTTGCTGCTTTTCTGGAATTTGCCAACAGGGGACAAACACGTTCTCCCAGCAGCTTAGAAGAGCGCTTTAACACCAGCCAGCTTTTGCTCTCCACGTCAAAGAAAATCCCCAAAACCAATTGCTCCTGAACACAATCTCCTGATGTTGGGACAGGGACTATTTAATCCCCTCGCAGAGAAAATGGGCAGACCCTGGGGGCTTGGGCAGTAATCTGCCTGCCTTTACATTGTTTCTGTATATTTTATTTGTCTATGTATCTCTGAGGATGTAGTGTTGACTAATAGATCCCTTTAAACATTCACAGCCACTGGTCCCAGATTCAGTGCTCTGATGGTGCCACTGATTTAAAAAAAAAACTAAAAGGTGTGTCTGTGTGTGTTTAGGTCGGGGTCAACAAAAGGAGAACGCTCCAAAAAAAAAAAGAATGGAGAATGTCAAGGCACTATGCATGTACTCATGATTGCATTTTTCCTAAAACATTGTGTTCCTTCAAATACTGTATTTAAAAAGAAAACTGGGTTTAGGACCAATAAATAACTCCATAAATCTTAGCAACTCACCTCCCCACAACCTTTCTGCACTAACCTTCACAGAGACGTGCACAGTGAAGACCACCATCAGCATGACTCCTAAGTCATCCATGGCTCTGCATTGAGGAGGTGTGGGCTACGACTTTAATGCTGGGTAGATTACTCATGCTTTCCGGCAAAACTAAAAGGATGACCCCCCCCCCCCCCCCCCCCCCCCCCCCCCCCCCCCCCCCCCCCCCCCCCCCCCCCCCCCCCCCCCCCCCCCCCCCCCCCCCCCCCCCCCCCCCCCCCCCCCCCCACCTCTCCAAGTGTACGTCATAATGAAACAACAACAATTATTCTTGTATCATTATCCTCCCAGGCCACATATCAGCCCATCACTTTGAGTTATATCCCACACAAAAAAAATTATATACACATCCCATAACATCGAGTCCTCTTTCTTGTAATCTTTACCGGTACTTTTTTTATGTAGTAATTGCTAACTTTTTCAAGACTTTTTCAACTCTGGAGCCCAAAAGATACCGTGAATTATTATTTTTGAATAGGAAACGTATTAACTGCCAGGTTTTTCAGAATGACAATAGATTTGTGGTCGATCAGCAACAATCGTGCCATCAACACAAGACAACGATGGAACGATAAATCTCTGCAACCTTTTACATTGATTTTCTCTGGCCTTGATCCCCATCCCTGTGACCCTTGTCTGCTGTCCCGAAGCCCCATCCTTCTCTCCCATCATCCACCGCACCTTCCGTCCCTTAAAGACGCCATCTGCTCCTTATTAATATATGGATTCTATAGTCAATGATAATACTTGTTTTAATCTTGGGAGGTATGGGTTAGTATGGCTAGTTACCACCTTTGCAAGGGAACAGTATGAAAAAACCCTCTGCCAGCTTGGACAGCCCCAAGAGCAAACATGGATCCCGGCCTGATGGAGGCTCTGTTTACTCTGTAAACACGGCGCAAAGGTACATTCTCACTGTTGGTTTGAGCATTCACAGAGGAAAGATTTGGATGAAGGAGAAAGTTCAGGTCAATTCTGGTACCAAGTAGATAGTAAACTGTTGGTTCTACTGTTAGCATTTAACATTTGAAAATGTAATAAAACATTACCCTGATCAAGCACCCTGGATGAGAATATGTCCAGAGAAATTAAACACAGCTATGAACAAGAGATTAAAAAGGTTATTTCAGCTATAACCAGAAGAGTCTGAGGCCAATTTCTATAACACTGAACAATCCTAACTGCAATTGATCAGAAATGTACTGATTGCAGTTACAGATCTTACGGCTCTTACTTGAGGAACAACTGAAGAAGTTAAACATAAAATATTTTAATGGCCGCCTTCATAGTAACCCCTTTGGTCTTTTTAAGTTTATTATAATTCTCATTGTATTTTATGAAAAATTGTTTTAATGAAGAAAGGATTAAATAATATTTATAAACGTATTCATTATTGGTTACTAATGAAGATGTAATAATTAAAATGTTCAAACACATAATTAGTTTAGGTTTCTTAAATTGATTACAGAGGTATAATTAAAAGAGATCATTAATGTTTATTTAATCCATAAAAAAACAACAGTTTATGTAGTTATAGAACCAAAATATATGTTATTCCCGAACCAGTATGTTTCTCACTTTCCAGTATTAACTTGCAGAATTTGGCTTAGCACACCCTCCAATGGTTTAACTTTGCATAAGTTACAATTTGTTCCTTGATATATTTGAAAAAGAACCAAGTATATGAATACTTTATTATACTATGTCTAATACTATACTATACTTGAAGGCTATTTAAAAATGTTTTTCCAAAACGTATTCTTAAATTATACCATAAATAATGTATTTAAATAACTTTAAATCCAAACAGCTAGCCAAGATTTCAATACATTTTAGAATGTAAAAATCCTAATCTCAATCACAATCTCAATAAACAATAAATAAATAATGTATCCGTAAACATTATTTATTATTATTTATTTATTATTTACAAACCAGTGTGTTCAATATCAATTAGATATTCTGGCATGAAATTAGACATGAAATTGTCAACGATACAAACGATGACTGATAACCATTATTAAAATATATATATATATATATATAATTACAATACTAATTTAAATAAAAATAAAACAATGCATACATCGGAGCGCTGTGCAACTATATTAACTTGCTTTTGCACAGCTCATCTGGTCCTCAAACAAAAGCAAGCAAAAATAGAAGAAACGCAAAGCGAGGGCGAGGGCTTTACGGGGTAGCCGTTGTGAATCCCAGCGGAGCTGCAGCTGTGAGTGCTAATGACTACGTTGGTGTGAAGACACAACTCAATCCGTGCTAAATGTGTGGCTGTGGGCCGAGCATCGCGGGTCGCGCTCGGGAATTTCCCTTGTGTTTAACATGTGCGTGTGGGTTCAGGGTTTTCTTTTTTTTTTTGGCAGTGGCATGCTTTCCTTCACACATCAGTGAGATAGAGGGACAAGAGTTATTGCACCGTGGCGCACTGCCTTCACAGCACAGCTGCCGCACCGGTCGGCCCTCGACAGGCCAGCCTATTCATTAGGTTGCCCCGTTACTAAACATGTATACGGGTGATGGGACATTGCCAGGTAGAACTCTGGCTTTGCCATCCGGGATTCGGAATGTGTTCATCTGACATGTACCCCGTCTCGGATGGTATTTAAAAAATACTCTTTTAAATGTTTTGATCAGGGCTCCATCAAATTCCTACTAATAATTGTGACAGTCTACTGAACAAATTAGCTTAACATATTTTAAGAATGTCCGTGCCACCGTCTCAATATAAATGATATTATAGGTTACTGATCTTTGGATAAGGTAAAGTGTATGCTTGATAATATAGTTCCCATTTCCAGAGCACAATGCAACAGTGCATTGGGGGGTGGGGGGGGTGATTATGTGTCTGAGGAACAAAAGCGAGTGACTTAGGATGAAAGTTTGAAAAAGAGAATTGAAAGCTTATTTCCTGGCAAATCGCTCCACCCAGCTCAAGCATAGAGTCATAGAAATGCAGACGAGCCATTGGGACATCCTCCATCACAGGTCACGGATGCATTTAGACTCTGGCATCGTACCTAATAATCAAGTCAAGCATCGTTAGGCGCAAGTGAAGGGGACGAGACGTGAAAGAAAACAAGCACACACACATCGCAGCTGTTAAACAGCACTTGGTCGCCGATCCCTCCAATTACACGACCAGGAATAGATCCACCGATCCATTGACACGCTGCACAGCGCCAGCAGCCAGCAGCCACACCAAGAGTCTGAGGCGGCCGGGCCATCCTCTGGAGCAGCCCGGTGTACACAGGCGCCGCTGGGGCTTCTAACACAACTCTGCTTGGCTCTATGCAAGAAAATACCGGCGGGGGCTCTTGCAAGCGCTGTTGAGTCATCCCATTGTTTCCTTGCCTTTTCTTGGTTACCGGAGGGTGACCACGGCGTAGGGCACCGCAGTTAGTCCTTGAATGCAGTTCATTTCAGTTCAGGAAGCAGCCACTTCCTTCGCTGCCTCGCAGGGAGAGCTAATTCAGAGCCATGATGTGAGATTGTCGGTTGGGGCCTTAACTCAAGACTGAGGTTCTGGCCAAAATCAAGAGGCCTTTCCCGCCATGATACTCCAAAGCAAACAGCAAAGGGACAACAATAGAGATTTTTTTGGAGGGATTAATTACACCGCTCCAGACTTCTGTCAGTCTGTTAAATACAAAATACGGTGGCAGTAAAGATTACATCTAACGGTAGCATTGTTCCTCTAACGAGATACGATGAGGATGGAGGGTAAGTATTTTAAGTGTGTATGCATCAGAAATGAATCATGAAGAATAATGTACGTTTTCTTACTGGCTTAAGTTGCTACTTCACTGAGGAAAGAAAGCACAAACAACTAGGGGTCTATCATCAATATATTTATGAGACACTGTGTTTTATAATTTTTATAATTCCCTTTCTTTTATAATGAATCTAGAAAAGACACTAGCAGCCACACATTTTCTAACAGTAGAACAGATTCAGCAAAAAGAGGGGGGGGGCTTTTCTGAAACCTCACAGCCATGCTATGGCTCCCTCTTCAATTACCACAATGGTTTCCTTTTGACTTATCACCATTATCACTGATTGGGGATCTCTCCTGTCTTTAACAAAGAAAGAAGAACAAACAATGGTGTGTTGTTGTACAGCGTATCTTTGAACAATGCTGAACATTAGTATTACTTCTTAAGGACTGAAAAATAAATGACACCGCACTAAACAAAAGAAACTAAAACTAAAAAGAAAATCTTTTTTGAATAACACAAACCGTGTGTGTGAAGATTCTGTCTGTTCCCTCTACATTTTATAGGACTCTATACTTGCCAGTCCACTGGCATCTGCTACATACCCCAAGTTCCTCATTTGTCTCTACAAACCTTCAGTGAGGTCGCTGTGTATGATGTGTGCTTTCATAAACCTTTTATGTCTGTTGTTTATTTCTCAAACTGAATGCCGGCCGTGTTTCATGTGTGTGTTTTACGTGTTTAAGTGTGTATTAATTTTGGAGGAGAGGGGGAGGTGTCTAGACAGCCATGGATCTGCTCTGTCAGTGTCTGCATTATAGTCCTGTTCCCTCTCAGATAGAGGTGTAGAGTTTAGTCATAAGCCCAGGTATGTGAAGGATTCCTGGGATGAGGAGGTCACGGGGTGAGAGACGTCTCTCAGCAGCTCCTTTATTAACTGCGTGTGTGCACGCAGACACGCACAGGCACACACACACACACGGTAAAAACACACCAAGAGAAATACTCGAAAACTAAAAGGATATGTGCATGTGTATACTGCATGAACCCACTAAACAGTGTATACTGCATGCAGGAAGAAACCATTACACACATTGTGTATAATGTGTTGGCCCAGTGTGGGTCATTGTTGTGACTCAAGCAGCACTATGTCTAATGAGAGCTGCTGGTTCCTACGATAGACCCAGACACAGGCAACGGACGAGAGTGAAACCAGCCACCAGCCCAAGGGGCTTTTCCCGGAACCTGCATGCATGGGTTGTGTGTATGCAAGACAGAACGATTAAAAAACTAAGAAAGACAGAGTGGTGAAGATAAAAGGGAGCCAGAAGTAAAGACTTCCATTTGAGTCCATCTTCAACTATCTCTCCGTATCTCTCTTTTTCTCTTCAGTAGGCCCCTCAAGCAGGCCTACCAACAAAGTGTAAGCACAATATCTAAATGAAGATATTGTACTACAATCTCTAAATTAAGAAGGAAAATGTCAATACGCTAATAGGATTAGATATTTACGATGCTGTGCTGTACGGACAACAACTGGTCTGTTCCACATTAAGAGTGCACAAAGTGCATTAATCATGTGCACGCAAACGCAAACACACACACACACACACATGTTAGTTAACAAATGAATTCATTCATTCATGATGGGCTGAACGAATGCCATCCCCACAGCGGCTCACCTCTGTTCTCTGCACCTTGGTTGACCTGAGGCAACAAATGCAGTGTTCCGATTGTCATTCGCTACCTAC